>VUQK01014457.1:32464-43723 GCA_015106715.1 Bujurquina vittata
TTTGTGAAACACAGAGTGCGCACTATAAATGCAATTTTGACACCTGTAGCAAGCACAAGGTGTGGATTACCAACAGGGGCGTAACACAGAACTCTGCACCTAAGCAGTCCCTGTGGGCCCCCTTCCTTTCTTGAACATTGATCTGCATGTACCGTATTAAAAACAAATCAGTGATATAAGCCAGATCATCAAGGCACACCACAATAATTATAAATAATAGAATTACCTCAATAGTTATGGAAGTTTGTGAAAGCCCAAACTTATTTGTGCTTATGAAACTATCAAACTAAGATTGCAGTACCTTGGTTGATAGCCGCATGTTAAAGTGCATTAGATTAAATCAGGTTTATGAGGTGTGCAATGATCTGATGTATTGCAGCCATTTGATGTTATTGAACACAGAAGTTAGAGACGTCATATGCGGCAGTCTAATGATCTTGTGGATGTACTGGTTCGTTTAGTAATACATATACTAATGTGAGAGCATTCACAGGTATGTTTGTGTGCTGGCCGATGGGGTTTCAGTAGAACTAGCATATGCTAAATAAATCCAGCCATCATGTAAGTGATTAACTACAACTTTCTTTCTTTCTTTTCAATTAATAAGCAGTATCATTTTGCTACTTTGAAATGCTGTTTCGTCAACCTGAAATGCACCGGCTTCCTCAAAATGTCTCGTAACTGAGAACCACTGGTCCAACATGCAATAAAGCGTACTACTGCTTGATGTTAGTGTTGGTCAGCTTTCAGCTGAAACTGTTATGAGTATATGAGCTCCCCTTGTGTCACGACACCTGCTGCTGCTGCTTCATTCTCTCTGGCTGTTCCTGAATGGAGGGCCATGCATTTCATGGTGTTAAGTTGTGCTCGGTCATAATTGTGAAGTCTGGTTTCGGCTCACAGTCTTTAACAGCTGCTGATAGCTTAACCATTCTTAACCTGTGCTCTGCTCAGTTTTATTTTGAAAGAAAATTATTAATATTTGATTTCCCTCAGTTTGCTTTCCATTTCTCTCCTTTCTTTCCTTTTTTAAATAGGACGCATATTAGCAGCCATCATTAGCTGTGCTGTGAAGACAATCCCTCTGCAGTGTGAACTAAATCATTTTGCTTTTGTAAGGGGTGAAAACACTATCAGAACCTTGACGACTTTTTGGAATCAAATTGAGTCACCCAACTAATTTACTGAAGGGCATTTATTAATTATGACATTAATTACTTAGCGGTAAAAAAAAAAATGCTAAACAAAAATAAACTTTTCATTCCAGGCTTAAAAGGTCCCCTCCCGCTATTGAGTAACCTGTCTAGTTTTTGCCTCCAGTGCAGTAACTTGTTTACAATCATAAGAAATAGTAAATTGACCAATTTTCTAGAGTGCATTATTGTTATTGTTGCATCTGTGTTCAGTAGCATATCAGTTAAGAGTTTAATGTACATGCAAAAACAAACTTGTAATTTGGTCACAGTGGACTTTAACATAACACCAAGGCAGGAATTAAATGTGTGTTCATGTTGCATCCTGAATCAAGTACCCCCGCATTTTTTAAAAAACCCAAAAAACAGGTGTGTTGGGAGATGGCCAAACATTTCCAAGACCGCAAATAACGTTACAAATTTCAGGTACCATATTTATCATTCTAATGTTGAATTTCACCAGATGGGATCACTTTCTCATCTTCATGAATAATAATGGTTTACGTGAGGTTTGGACTGAAGAAAAAACAAAGGAGCCAAAAGCAGATTCTACCATTTATTACACATATTACATTCTTAAATAAAAATGCTCCACTTAACAGTTCTTGCATAGATATCTTACAATACCAATTTAGAAAAGAATTATGAAACAGACCAGTAACAAAAATAAATTTTCTTCTTCCTTAATAAAGAACATTACCATACTAACATCATATAATACAAATAATATTTTAAACACTTTATACAGCAAAAAATTGTAAGTAAAACAAGAGAACTGAAAATAAACTCAACTCAACAGAGGTGACAGTGAGAGAAGAGAGGAGGGCGGGGGTGGAGCGAAGGGTTATGGATCCAAGGTTGATATGAGCGGAGTTACAGAGCCCCTGCAGGGCAGGTGAGAAGGATGTCATGATGGTGAAAACACATCTGCTTGTCTTTTTTTTTTCACTTTTCTTCATGTCCATTCATCCCAGAAAAAGTACATATAGGTGTGATCCCTCAGCAGCTGTGGTTTGAGTTGACTGCGTTCACACAGGGGATCATACAAAGGTGCTGTAATACCACCTGGCCACACAATATGTGACATAAGGATTGGCACCAAATTCATTTTCTGCTAGCGTGGATGGTAATACCTTTTTTCCAGTCTTATTTTGGCCAATTATTCCTGTCAGTTCTAAGACTACTGTGTTACTAACAGCACATACCTATTAATAGGCAGTCACTCTGAACAAGTAAGCTCAAATTTAAATGATCTAAGTCTTCTGTTTGGCACTTGACCTAAAGGAAACATTTTAAGTTATCTGGCTGTCGCCTAGATTTCACATTTCTGCATGACTGCTCTGTTTTTAGGAACAGTCAGCTAAAGAATTAGAATGTTTGCTAAAAGTATACTCTTGTGCACATAAATGGCCACTTTGAAGGTTTAAGGATCAAAGTGTTGATGGGGGATCTTTGTTTTTAGTTTTTATTGCAACAAAAATACAGATTGTATAGTTTGCATTTGTATAAAAGATGCAGTTGTGAAGGGCATAAAATAGCCACCAAATCACAATTTTCAGTAACCTTTTCAGTAGCCTTTTTTGACTGCAACATTTAAAATACTAATAATAATATAATAATGTGCCAAAAATCCCATATTTCCAATTCAAATGTGACACTCAGTGAAAGCAAATATGGCCTTGAATGTGACACTGTGCTGTTTTTACGAACAACAATAACATTTTCGCATAATAACAGAACATAATTTTTTGGTACCAATCCTCTTGTCACACACATGCAGACAGAACAGGACAGACTCCAAGAAGTAGTCTGTTAACTAAAAGACTGCCCAGGAAAGCATCAGGCATCAGGCCAACTGAGCAGACGAACTGACAGAGTGGGGAAAGCACCTACAAAGATGGGTCATTTGAAGTTTAAAAAAAAAGAAAAGAGAAACTCAGTGAGGGCATTGAGCTGGTCAAGCGGAAAAGTTATTGCAGTCTCACCAAAGAACTGCTTGGGGATCCCAAGCTGCATAGCTCTTGAGAATTCTTCTCAGAACAGCTGGATATCTATGAGCGTGTGGGGTCCCAGAGGGCTCTGATGGTTGTGGTTTTGGTAGAGAGGGTTTGGTGTGGGTGAAGTGAAACATAGAGACATAAGGAGAAGGGTAAAGATCTGTGAATCTCTTATATACTGACACATCAAGCATGGACAAACACAGTAGTTACAGACAGCGTCACTCTGGGATGCCACTGATACCAAGAAAGTTCAACCAAGTCACAGCATGACTGAATGTTTTCAGAGTACGACATATACCTCCAGAGCAAGAGTGATGAAAAAGGCATTTCGCTGGAGTTTTAAGCAGATATGTCAGTCTGATCTGTAGCAAGGTGACCTGTAGAAAGTGGTTCTTGGTGGCCATGTGCATCCTGGTCATGTAACAAATGTTAAGTGGATATTTGACAGAGTGCTCCAACAGACTATGCTAGCAGTGCGCGCACATGAAGAGTGCAATAGCTAAGTATGATCATGTAGTGCAATGTTTGCAAGAACTAAAGCAGATCTATAGAAACGCTGAAATGTCTGAGCGATGCTGTTCGCCACATATGGTTAATTACACGCAGAGCGGACTGCATGTAAGATCTCACGCTATTTACAAAAGCTGCCAGAAGTGACAATTCTTCATCAGGACGATATGGTGGAAAACTGTGAAAACTGAAGCCTTGTCTCTCAAAGGACTGTGCCTAAACAACTAACTGTGGCTACAGAGGACGTCTGATGGCCGTTTTCACACTGGGGTTTGTTGGCTTGTGTCTAAACCTGAATTTGATCAAACCTGAATTTGATTTGTGCCTAAGGCCCCATTTACATGAGAACATTTTCAGTAGAAATGGTGTTTTTGCTCTTTTACAAGTTAACGGAGACCAAAGCATTTCGAAAACGTTCAACTCAAAAACCCATTTTCAAAAACTATTGTTTTCACGCTGTTCTCGTGAAAACGGGAGGCTGAAACATATCAAAATGTTACCATTTTCATCTGAAAATGTTCTTGTGTAAACGGGACCTAACTCTATTTGTCTGCTTTTATGCTTGTATGTAAGCAGTGCTCCCACTGGTCAAATGCAAGTTGCAGGTTTTACACACAATGTTACAGGTTTACGAGTTCTATGGTGTCACTTAAGGGGTTAAAAGTGCACCGTGTTGCGGTGAGTGAATGACCTCATGTTTAAAACAGCAGTTTAGTAAAAATAAGCCCCTGATCTGTAACTCCCCATCAAAGTGTGATGTTGGTGCTCATTTTGACATGCTAAAAAGAAAACATATTTTACCACATTTTCTTTTAGATGAAAATAAACACGATTCAGACTAGCCTTCCAGTGTGAAACCGCCTTCAGCAAATTCTCTGGGTTCCCCCTAAACTCTATCATTTAATGAAAGGGAATGAAAAACTTGTCTGAAGTTGCTCGTGCAACAGTTTAACATTCCCAAAGACTCAAGCCCACCTTGACTTTGAAATGAGACTTGAGAGTGCTATCTGCAGTGTGCTAAGAAGCTAACTTAAACTAAAGCTACTTCACTCCTGCTTAAGCTGCTAGCGCCACTATACCAGGCACCCTATAAGACCATGAAAACGTTATTTTACATTTGTGAACAATGAGTTCGGCTCCAGCTGACAGTACACGAGAGGACTGAGAATGTTATGAAGCATGAAGCGTTGGAGCATACCGGTAATTAAGATTTAACGGTCACGTAAGAGAAACAATCCCTCTCCTTCCACCTTCCATCCATCACTCCTTTTCTGCACCTCTGCGTCTCAGCTCTTTCCACTACATCTACTACATTCACAGCAGTTAACTTGCAGATATGCAAATCTTTGGGCAAAATGTGTAAAGTGTGCATTCAGCATTCCTGCAGCTGATAGTGCATGGACAACTGCTGTGGACAGAAAGGGAGAGATGGGGTGAGGATGGAGGGGGGATAGAGGGAAATTAGAATGGCACTTTAACTGTGAAGCACGGGGGAGGATTGGGGGACATGGAGTGGATTAAATATCTGTTGGGACTTTGCAGATAAATGGTAATTTATTTTATCTGTAATCCACGAGATAAAATGCAATGGCTGATTTAATGATTTGGATATTCGTGTGGGTAAATGATTTCTTTTTTAAATCCTTTTTTTTCCATGAAAGTTTAGCCTCTTCTATGAATATCTCTCACTGTCTCCTGATATTTCTCTGCGCTAACAGGACTTTCTGTTTGTTCTACATCAAATCTGTCCACTGGGTGCAGACTGCTGGAATCAGCCTGCCTCAAGGTCCCTGATGTTTTCTTTCTTTCTATTTTTTTTCCTCCAGACCACTCAGTTTCCCTGTGACCCAGAGCTATCTCATTAGCTGAACTGCAACTTGAGAAGAGGACCCAGGAGTTAATGCTAATCAGAGCTGTGGGACGGCAGCTAGCCGGCCCGGAGGAGCCTAAGAGACGACAGGAGACCCGGGCAACGCCGTGACAGAAGACCTGCTTTGACAGGCTCAAACGTGAAGGGAATGAAATGTGAATTTGTAACTGAAGTGACTTTGCGATCTGTCAAATGTCTAGTGGGGTTTTAATTTAAGAGGAGATGAACTATGAGTGCTGGGAAGCACTACGATCTTAAATGTGCATTTAAATTTTTTGTAACCCCAACCATTTTGCATTGTCTGTGTGTCTAGGGGCGTAACTGCTCAATGTGTTATTCAAAAACCGACACAGTAATGTGCTCAAAGTGGCATATCCTCTTGGAGAGTCCTTAAAGCTCACTTTTTTTAAAATTCAAAGTATAGTAAGTTTGCAAAAGATCAATTTAAGTTGAATTTAAGCAGCACGGATGCAAAATGTTGCTTCCTGCTGCAATAAGACAATGGCATTTTTCTTAAATAGGCACAAACTTTTTAAATTAAACACAAATGGTGACTGTCTTCCAAATAATTTGAACTAAACTGTGACTAATCTGGCAGATAGTCTGAGTTTGTGTAGTTTAAATAGGATAAATCTGTGTAGCGCGAGGTTTGACTTTGCATCTCTTTAATAGGATGCAACGTCATCAAGCTCAGTGACTTGTATTTATGAATGAATGAAGGATCAAAACAAAACAAAAAACCTAATAAACACATTGTCAGCCATTGCTTTGATAAAATAATTTTAAAAAATCCAACAGCAAATGCATCACCTAGTTCTTCCCTCACACAGCTGCACACTTGTTTAGCAGTTAGAAATCAGTTATAAACCTCTTTGCTGAAGGACTGCTTCCCTCACAGTTTGCCTAATGGGGACACATACGTGCACACATAAACACATTCATGCCATCAAAAGCCTCACAAAAGTGCTACAATCCTGATCCCTCTGTGATTGTACGTTGTATAGGAGGGCTTCTTCTATATCTCTTTGCATGCCTCAACATTATGGCATGACTTTGCATTATCCAAGAATGAAGAAAACAACCATCAACACAGCTTCTGTAATGGAAACCAGCAACAATGAAAATGAAATCAAAAGTGAAACATTGGATTTGTCTCCTACACGAGCTGCTTTGTCATATTTAGCAGAAGGAGAGTTAATAGTGAAAGCTGCCACTAGATACACAGAATTCATATGGAGGCGGTCTCCTGCTGATATCCCCTAACCGGTGAGACTCTGCCCGTGGCTGAAGGGCAGTTCCACGCTGGAGGTTTTTGGTATCGATTGTTCGAAGCTGCACCATAAAACCCCCTGGAGGGGAATGTTTTCGCTGTTTCACCTAATGAAGGCTGGCGAGGCCAACTGGCACGATGACTGGGCACACTGGGATGTGAAAACCCCTGCCAGCTTCAGGAACCTGCACCCTCACCCAACTGCACCAGTCAACAGCAGTGACTAATGGTCTGTTTGCATGTGCTATGGGGCATATACAGTAGGTGGTGGTGGGCGGATGCAGCAGCAGTGTCTCTTGGTGCTGAGTGCCCTGATTGCAAGGCGAGTGCATTTTTTTTTTCCGGTATCTATTGAGCAAAGGAAGCAGGCATTGTGGATATGCATTCGCCTCAGTTTTCTCTGATCCACCATTTTTTACAATAAAAAGTGTTTGTGATTACAGATAAAAGTCAGTGTTTTCATCACGCATTATGAACTGCTTTGAAAATCCAGCGGGTGCTTTAACAAACCTTACTTTGTGTGTTAAGTCAGACAAATAGCATTAAACAGAAACGGCCCCGCGTGCATCTCTTTGTGGGTGCTGAATATCACAACATGAAAAAAAGGACCCACAATTTTTTTTTTTTACACGGTACCTTTAAGTCATAAAATAAATCTTGCTTAATTTTATTTGTCAGATCAAAACTGGAGCTGGAATTTCTGCTCAGTAAGCTCTGATATCTCCCTAACAGTCTCCCTAATAACTCAATTTTCAGGCTAGATCCCGATTTTCCTGAACGCTTCAGGCAATTTTGTCATTTCGAAGCACTTTTCGTATGAGCACAAAGCCAACTAACAAGATGCTTTTTTTTTACCAACCATTAATAATGATAATAATAATAATACATGACTGCTGCTGGTTTAATGTCTTAGATCTGCTGCAGCTGCTTTCTTTATGATTTCTTTACGATTATTTCTGATGAAAACATTGACTAATGCACTCAACTGTAACCAACAATGTAACCAGAGTCTCTGAAGTAAAAAAAAAATGCTGATTAAATGAGAGGCACATGCTGTAGTGAGGGATATGTGGGTGATTGTTGGAACTGAGAACAAGCTGATTTCTCACTTCAAAGGATTTGGAATCATTTGTTACCTCCAGCCGAGAGCTAAGATACTCTTCTGCTAAACAACAGTTGCTAAATTCCTACTGTGAAAAAAGATTTGGGAGCAGAACATATAATTCCAGGAAGAGTGTGCGTGCATGTGTTCATGAGCTGGTGTGTGTGTGTGTGTGTGTGTGTGTGTGTGTGTTTGCAATAAAGCCTGCCATGCAGTGTGTTGTTTTCCAACTCTGTTCATTAGTTTAATAATTATTTTCCTAAATCTTATTAGTCTTATCTCAAGAGGAGCCGTGAGCGTAAGAACTGCAGTGAAAGTGTGTGTCCATGTGCTTGTGCGTGTGTGTATGTGTGAGTGTTGACGGAGCATGTGTGCTTGTTCTGTATGCAGCGTGTAGAGTGAGACAGAATTGTTTTTGTGTTGTATTTTTTCAAGTCTTTTATGATTTTTTTTCTTTGTGTTTCTTTTATCCTTATTTTTCGCCGTAGAAAAAGAAAACGAGAGCACAGATAACATTGAAAAAAAGTCAGTGCAGTCAGTGGATATGAAACAGGCAAATTTGACGGGCCGATGTGACCGTGTCTATTCAGAACCACCACGCAAAGGTCGGCCGGCATCTTTAGTTCCACGTGAATAACCAAAAAGCAGCTCTTGAGCTTCCATTCTTGCCCTGCAGTGCTGCCAGGGAGATGAGATCTCAGAGTCTGTGAAAGCGCTCGAGGATGACTTTTGGAATCAGAATGATGAAAAAAAGAAAGAAAAAAAAACAACAACCAAGAAACATATTTCCAGTTTTTAGCAATCCTCTGCCTGACTGGTAGAATATGAGACCATGAGAGGTCATAACAAGGTTTTGTTTTTCAGCTGCAGGGAGTCACAGGGCAGAAAGAGCAGCACACAAATGAAGACCTCTCTGCTTTCTGCTTTTATTTTAGTCCAAAAAAACCCCACAAATCCCTTTTCTGAGAGTTGGTGTGATTCTGTTGTTTGTTCATCCACTGGTTGCTTGCAGACTGCAGATGCAGAGTCGGTGCACATGGGGATTATAAGACCAACAACGTTCTCCTTCTCATCCCACACATTCGGTTGAAGTCATCTTAGATTTTTAGTTTTTTGTTTAGTTTTTTTTTTTTCTTCTCAAACACATTGCAGTGAGTTTTAAGACATTTTCTCCCAGAGAGAAAAGAACAAAGTGTCATTCTTTTTAATAACAATAATAAGAAGAAGAATTATTGTCCTCTAAGTAGAAAAAAGGGAAGAAAGTGTCGCTGCGCATTTCTGTCAGATGGCCCGCGGAGGCGGCAGGGATCTCAGTGAAGGTGAGAGATGCAAACACCCACTGGAGGAGAGCCTGAGAGCTGCAGCGGCACCCGCGGACCGAGGTCCCGCGGGTGCACCCAGTGTCCCGGGCACCGGGCTCGATTGTCAGCCATGCTAGGAGTCAATCCGTACAGTCTCTCTCCTGCAGATTTGGCATTGTTGTTTTCTTCACAATGAGTACTGAAGCTGACTGCGGCAGGTGATGGTTTCTTGTGTTCCGTGTATGAGAAACATTGATAAAAAAAAAAAAGAGTATTTGATTTCAAAAGCTGGGAAAGTACTAACAGCTGACTATATGGATAAGTTTCTGCTCAACCAAAGTGACTCGATTATTTTAACACACTGACTACAGAGAAACTAAAAAAAAAGGCGCTATAATGTTTTGTCAAGCGAGTACATGTTGGTTTGGCAGTGTCCAAGCCCCCAGAGCTGCATGAGAGTAACTGGGGTTCACCGGGATGATGCATTCAAAGACGGGCATGTGAAGTGTTTACTATTGCGAACGTGAGTGTGTATTTTTAAAGAAAAACAACAATCTAGCTACTCCTCGTTTTCCTCCTGCCCCCTTTTCCCGATGGCTCTCCGAGCCTACTGGTGTTTGGACGGGTGGGGGTGGGGGATGAGGCAGGCAGTTGGTAGCTTGACTGCCCATCCCTCTGTCCTCCTATCTCTCCTCTTCTTCCTCCTCCTCCTCCTCCTCCTCCTCTTCCTCCTCTTCCTGCTCCTACTCTCCTGCTCGTTTTCTTTTTTGTCCTTCAGATGTGCCTCTTCATGTGCAAGGCCAGGTGGTCTGACCTAGAGAAACACCTGCAGAGAAACATAGAAGACGACATTCAGATATGCTTATTTAATATCCAGTTAAATGCATGAAATATGCATGGGAAATGAGAGTTTAGACAACCCAGAAAATGAATTTAAGCAGAATTCAAATAAGAATAAAAAGCAAGTTACATAAATGACAAATGTAAAGCTGTGCAAAGGCTCAATTAGTCCTGTTTCCTTGTATATTCACACAAAAATAACCACAATATATCAGGTTGGCAAGTGTTCGTAATTGATGCCACTGGCTCTGTTTATTATCTGAGAATGAGCCACACTCCTAGCCCCCTGAAATACCCACTGGCTCTGTGTAATTTTTGGAAAATCCCTATAATCACAGGCTCCTTGAACTTCCCATCGGCAATGTGTATTTGCTGGAATGCTCCACACTTTCCGCACCCTGATGGTTACCCCCACTATGCTAATGTCTTTGCTAGATTCTCTCACTTGTGTTCCCCCCTTGGGTCATAGCTTCTCCCAGCAAGGATATGGGAGAGGGTGAGAGGGGAAGGAAGGACACTCCTATTTCCTTGCTCTAAGAAGCCTCTGTGCTCCTTGCCTCCACAAGATGCATTTAAGGGATTAAAAGGTCCTTCGTGGCAGAGGGGATGTTAGGGAAGCAAAATGAAAAGCATCAAGTCTCTCTCTACTCTTTCTACTATTCTCTTTCTACTAGATAGACTTTTAAATATACCTGTTTGGGTAAATTAGCCAGGAATATGACAACGATTCTGCAAAAAAATCAGCTAGAAAAACAGAACTTTCTGGTTGTAACTCCAGTTCTATGAGTACATGCACAGCTGCTTGACTGCCCCAAGTCTGTGACTTTGCTCCATGACATTAGAGAGGGAGGTTTTTATTTTAATAGTTCTTAGCATGATATCAATCATGATATTTTAATTCTAAAATATCACGATTGTAAGTTAACCTAGTTTATAATATATATCTTTTTATATTAATCATATCAAATAATTGTTGATAATTTTAAGTGTTGGCCATCCATCCATCCATCCATCCATCCATCCATCCATCCATCCATCCATCCATCCATCCATCCATCCATCCCTCCATCCATCCACCATCCATCCATCCATCCATTCATCCTCCATCCATCCATCCATCCATCCATCCACAATCCATCCATCCATCCATCCATCATCCATCCATCCATCCAC
>VUQK01014458.1:0-12611 GCA_015106715.1 Bujurquina vittata
CATATGCACCGTGCAGGTTAGCTAGGTAAGAACAGTGTGGTGGAGTTAAGTGACGCGAATGCTAACCCATTATCACGGCTAAGCAAACTGGCAGGGCGGACATCCACTCAACAAGCCAAAATAAAAAAAAGAACCGTTTGCTCTGCAAAACATGCAGCGAAGCCAAAGTAGCAAGCGAGTTTGCCTGGCCAAAGCACGACTCTCACATACAACATAACACACATCTCATGAATGACAAGATTTTTTTTTTTTTTCAATTTTAAGTGGGCCAAATCACTTATATTAAAAGCAAACTAATGGAAATGCTGTAATCGGATTCTTTTAATAAGCCATGTAACTTGCTCTGATCCCTGGTTTATAACAGGTGCAATACTGGTGTGTGGCCACAGCGTGCACATCTGATGTCCTCACTGCGGTCCTCAGTGTGCTCAGGGAGATTTTGTGTATGCCCAGACACATGAAAAATTAGAGGGAACATTGCTGCTCATTCCCCTCACCCATCCAAACTGCGTGCTTGCAGTTGATGCAGCTCTGCAAGCCACTTTGCAAGCCACCTTTTCCCCAGCTCTGCCTTTTTATGCTGTGATTCACTTAATCAGCGTCACATCTGTTGTCACTGATGCCTGCCCTGTAATGTATGGGAGGACCGTGTAGATGTGGAAGAGTGGAGGTCCCAGAGCAGACTCATATTGCTAATTAAAAACCCTTTAATGCAAAATATTACTTAATAAATGTTATTATCCTCCTGTTACTAAGATTTTGATTTATTTTCATTCTTGAATAATTTAACAACTGGAGTTCATTAGCAGAAAATCTTTGGGGAAGACATTGGCATTTATAATCCAGGTTATTTAGCCAACACTGGAGCAACATAACCTTCAAACAAGTCCTGCCCATCTGAATTTCAGGGGTATTTCACGAAATATTGCATTAAAAAATTGGTTGGAAGAAGCTCTTGCTTTTTAATGCACATAATTTAATAGAGGACATTGTTGTTATACCCTGGTAACTCCATAATTTCCTCTTGGCTAACCTTTAAAATTCTGTGTATATTACTCAGTATTTGAGTACCACTGTGGCTTCATTAGCTGCCATTTATTTCCCTAATTGGAGTTTTAACAGGCTGCCCATTATAGCACCCTGTGCTTAGCAGAAGTGCCAGGTTTTATCTAATCATCTTGCCCTTGGCTTGAACAGTGACTCTATAAAAGGTTATTGTGCTTTGGGTCATTGAAAACCTTTCACAGGGCCTTAGAGGTAATTATGATTTTTTTTTTTCTAATTCTGAGCTGTTTTGAAAAAGCCATCAACCAGCAACTCTGTCTTCCACAGCAGGCCTGAATCCTCTGAATGGAAGCTATTCAGAGCAGATGGTGTCACTGTTTAAATCCTTGGATGAAGCTACATTTTGTAATAATTAGTAGATAGGAGTTTGCAATGTGTTAAGAGTCAGTGATTGTTAATGATTTAAGCACACACATTTTCCAAATTTAGTCATTCTGGCTAAAATAGAACATCTAAGGGCATCCCGGTGGCTAAATGGTTAAGATGCACACCAAATAACTACAGAGTCCCCAGCCTGAGTCTAGACGGAGGCTTTTCTTGCATGTTAAAGCTCTCTCTCGCTCCCTCTCCCTCAAAGCAATTTTGCAATATTGGACTTTCTAGCAGTCTGGGAGACTTTTAATCTACAATTTCTTTCACGCAGGGGTGCCACATGGTGCTGTTTGGTCCAATGCTCCCTGTGTTCCATCACTGGGATTGTAGGTGCATCTCAGCAGGTGCAGCCAGACACTACCTGCCAACATGGTCATCTTGACAGGCAGTGAAAAATGTAACAGCAGCACGTTATAAAGTGGTTGTTTTTGTTTGCTTTTGCTTTTTTTGTTACTTATTAGGTTTCAGCATTAAGAGGTGCTTAATTAGTTTTAAGCATTTTTAAAGCACTTATATATAGAAAAAGATTAGCTTAAAAATGCTAATTCAACTCTTTGAATTGAGGAATGATGAGTTGGAAAAGCCCCATCATACTAATGCAATAAATTACACTATATTGACAGAAGTATTCACTCACCCATCCAGATCATTGAATTCAGATGTTCCAGTCACTTCCATGGACACAGGTGTATAAAACCAAGCATCCGGGCCTGCAGAACATAATAAGTCACACATACTGTAAATGAGTTCTGGAATGGGCAGTAACCGTGGGAGATGACCTCTACTGGCCATTCCAGAACTTTTTTGCATGCTTATTTGCACAAAACCCAGGAATCTTTTCAAAAAAAATAACAGTGCATGTATATGTGGTGGGGTTTTTTGAGGTACCTTTTACATTTCAGTTAAATGATCAAGCCTCTTTACTTTGTGTCCACATATCAGAAATATTCTACTGCTGTTGTTGCTGTTAAAGGAAGATTCTGTTTCCATCCTTTAACTAGTGGGTGTTGTCAAGAATTAAAAGAAAACAGGGCATCAAAAGTGAAGGGAAATGAAAAAGAACAAAATAGATATATTAAAAAAAAAAATTTTTTTAAAAAATTAAAAAAAAAAAAAATCACATTTTCACTCTTTGCTGGAGAAAATTAAATGACTTTCACCTGAAACACCCAGACCACATTTAAATCATCACCAGCAGCTGGGTGATTTCTGTGTGGCAGCAGTGTGGTAAAGCAGAACCAACTAATCAGTCCCAAAGTAATCCGCTCTGAAAGAGCCTCATTTTAGCAGCGCTGCCTATTCTCGAAGCAGTTAACATGCCTTACATGGAGCAAATTGATTTTTCTAGCCTGATTAAACTTGCTCTGTCGGTGATTGGTGCTGCTGACTGACAGTGATTTCCCAGAATGATTCGGGAAGCTGTGATTGCGTGGCTTGTTGTGTTGGCAGACACTTCATTTTAACTCAGATTAGTAAAGGGGAGCATCTTAACTTTTAAAGAAAAGGAAACAGACTGGTTTTCAGTTTATGGAGAGCACCTCTCAAATAACTTTTCTATATTGTGGTCTTTTTTGTTATTACGCCATAGCCCAACCAATACCTGATATTGCAAAATGTGTGTGTCCCTGTATGTCAACGATTTCATGATTAAACTTAAAGTAAATGGTTACGTTGAGTTTAACAAATGAAACAAAGGTAAAAGGAGGGGATAAAGATTATACCCCCTCCCATGGAACTTGCTCAGACTGATGAAAGTGAACTTGACCACAAAATGAGGCAGAAAGTCTATTGTGGCATGAAATGTGAACAATATTGTGTGAGCGTAAAATTTAGCTTATTTTCTCATATTTTTCTTATATTAGCTGTTGCAAGCAGGAAGAGGACCCCAACACAGGATACAACATGCAGGAGGCTTACAGTGATTTGAAGCTTTAATAAAGGGAACTGCTCAAAAAGCCAGACTAGTGGCCAAACACAGCGCAAATGGTATACAAGCGTTAATACAGAGGCAGAACAGGAAACACAGCAAGGTTTAGATAGCAGGCACTGAAAACACTGGGCTTAAATAACAATAGGGCTAATGAGGGGAGTGGAAACAGGTGGGAACACAGGTGACACTAAATTACTTGACGAGACCAGGGGAAGCTAATCTGAATACAACAAACAGGGACCAGATGACTATCAAAATAAAACAGGAAGTCACAACAGGAAACAGAGGCACAGACTTGACACTGGAAACATAAGGAACTAGAAAACAAAGTATATTAAAACCCCACAATCAAAAGCCAAACCCCAGAACACAAAAAACGGGGTCCTTTGGACCCAGACCATTTCAGTTAGGAAGTACTGATGATGCACATTTATTAGGGAAAAAATTACTTCAAGGCACAGAACATGTCTTCAGTAAATTCCGTGCAATATGTTAAACACCTACATGTGCATACACTAAGTCAGGGGTGTCAAACTCCAGGCCTTGTGGGCCGGTGTCCTGCAGGTTTTAGATGTGTCCTGAATCAAATGGCTGAATTACCTCCTCAGTATGCAAGTGAGTTCTCCAGAGTCCTGCTAATGACTTCTCTATTTGACTCAGGTGTGTTGGATCCTAAAATATGCAGGACACCGGCCCTCAAGGCCTGCCTTTACAAATGTTTGTGAAGATCTCACTGAATCTGAGCGTGGTACTGTAATAACGTGCTGTCATTGCGAAAAATCAGTTTGTGAAAATTCTTCCTGTCCTGCATATTCCACAATCAACTGTAAGTGGTATTACTTTAAATTGGAAGGGTTTAGGAACCACAGCAGCTCAACCCCAAAGTGTCACACCATGAAAAGGTCAGGGTTGAAAGAATGGGGTTGCTGAGCGCTGAGGTGCATAGAGTGGAAAAGTCACGGCACTATGCTGACTCAGTAACTGTAGCGTTCCAAACATCTTCTGGCATTAACATCAGCACAAAAACTGTACACCAGGAGCTTTGTGGCATGCGTTTCCATGGCTAAGCAAATGCATGCAAGCCGTATTTTACTAACCACAATGCCAAGTATTGGATGAAGTGTTGTAAGGCATGCCGCCATGGGCTCTTGAGCAGTGGAAACATTTCCTGTGGAGTGGCAAACCACACTGTCTGATGCATGAGTCTGGGTTTGGACAAAGTCAGGAGAACATTACCTTGTCTGACTGCATAGCACTAAATTTGGTGGAGGAGAGCTAACGCTGTGGGGTTGTGTTTCTGGGATTGGACCAGAAAAGGGGTAGGCCCTTTTCTGGTCCGGGATGTCTGTGCCCCAGTGGATGGAGCTACAATGGACATTACGAGCCAGCTCCTTTTGTCCAACATCAATATCTGATCTCACACATGCCCTTCTGGATAAATGGGCAAAAATTCCCAAATTCTTTACAAAATCTTTTGTGGGAAACCTTCCCAGAAGTATGGAAGTAGATAGAAGGGAAGGACCAACTCTTTAATAAGGTCTATGGATTTAGAGTGAGATGTCATAAAAGCTCCTGTAAGTATCATACTTTTGTCCATATAGTGCATGTATTACTGGATTGTCTCAAGCACAAAGCTGATTTTCTTTGGCACTAGATTTTGGTGTTGGATTGCTCTCTTCTAATTGACTATGCCGCTTTTATCTGTTGTTGTCTGTACTGTTTATCATATTCACTTGATGTATCGCGATGCATATCTAGCCATGCTTCTTTCCAAAGCAATATCTTTATCAGCTTTCATATTTTCAGTACTCAGAGGAACCCGCTGTTTACTGTAGCTTTTAAATGAATAAACCTCATTCCTTAAGGGCTCCAGTAATGGATTTAATAGTGTGAAGTTGGAGTCTTGTCCTCTTGTTTAGCCTGTGGGGAAAGTCTGCTGTTCTGGCCACTAAATGATCATTCTAAAAGGGGATGAAATGCCATTCGATCAGCGGATTGGCCTTTCTGGATAAATCTCATTAACTCAGGAACATGCTATTCTCTCGTCACTCGTCAAGCCAAAATGTCACAGAAAATTGGCACCTTTGCTCCGGGTGCACAGAGAATTCACATGACCCCATGAAATGCTCAGCCTCTGCAGCAGCGCTTTGCAAATCTGGGACTTCCTTCTTTTTTTCAATGAACACTCGTCTCAGCTTTAACTGCTTCAGCAAAATAGTCTGGATCAATTTCCCATTTGAAGAACTGAAGAGAAGTCCCCTTATACATCACACATGTTTCTGAGAGAATAAAACAGGAAGAGCTTGGAAATGAGATGGCAATGTGTCTCAAAGACTTTCAGCTTGCTATATCATATTTTCTGAGCATGAGAAAATCACAAATGTGTGACTATTCAAACTGTGTGCACAGCATATAAATATTTGTGTGTGCTTGTGAAGCATAGTGTCATGTTTCCTCTATTTTAGCCATTCCAAAAGAGTGCCCCTCCCCCGGCCCCGGATCTTAAATCTTCACTCTAATCAAAATATAAGATGAAGCGATGCATTTCCTTGAAATTTGTTTTTATAAGAACATGAAGAACACAGGCTGCTGGCTATAAATTGCTAATGCTACTTAGTCGTACTGTATGTGAAGTGTTAATGCCAATGTGTGACCCACTTGCCACTGGGACACAAACTTCAATACGAGAGCAGTAAATTTAGGTCAGAGTAATGAGTAATACTAGAAACTGACCACCTCCAATTACCATTTTAATTCACTTTTTATATAAATATATTCATTTAAATATGTAACTGCACATACTTAAATAATTTCACAGTAAATTTATTACTGCGGGCCCCCTGCAGTACCTTTGTGGCCCACCAAAGGGGGCCCGCCCCAGATGTTGGAAACCACAGCTCTATATGATGTTTAATTGGTTATGATTATTTTCTTGGATAATGTACTCCAGGCAAATGGGACGGGATTGTGGACATTTCAGATTTCCCCTTGGAGCGCCTCCAATTTTTAGTATTTTTCAATTTTAAAGTAATCTACTGACAGCTGTCAGGATGTGATGTCATAGTCACATGAACAACTGCAAAAAGTTGAGAAACTATCTCAACAAAGTTTTCACACAACTCTATGTAGGCCTGTGAAAAACTAAGTACACCCTATGATTCAAGTGCACGTAGAACCACCTTTAACAGCTCACTGGTACAGTATTTGTTTATACACAGCTCTCTTAAGTTCCTGCATTAGCATTTCCGTTGGATTGTGGTCTGGACTTTAACTGGGCCATTGCAACACCTCAATTTTCTATTTCAGCCATTCTTTGTAGAGTTGCTGTTCTGCCTGGGATCTTTGTCCTGTTGCATGACCCAGTTTCAGCCAAATTTTAGCTGCTTTAACATTTGACTTTGCAATAGTTTGTTCCAGAAGTGTTGTGGTGTATTCAGATGCAGCTGTGCAAACCTAGGCTTCCATGTTCATTTTAGGCCTTGATTATACTGCATTGCTGACACACAGACATGGACATCTAGAGACCCAACAGCCCCAGTGCTGATTCCTGTTGTACATCTTCTGCTGTCTCCTTAAAGCCCACCACCTGGGGCACACATGCAGTTGGTGCGTTGTAATGAAAATTCTCACAAAAAACATGCAGGCATGTGGATGTTCACATGGACTCTTGTGCTCACTCAGATCCAGATCTGACCCCAGTGGACGCGCGGGCGAGGAAAGTGTAAATCAATATTTGAAAAAAAATAGGCTTTCTCCTTTCAGCCCTTCAAACAAGTATACTTTTTCAGCCTTTTTAATAATTGTAGCATCATTATTTTTCACGTTTTACATGCTAACAAGGTCTGTAGAGTTTGAGATGTAGCTCTTGGGTTTTATGCAGTTTCTATAGGGTGAACCTGCTGGGACATCCACTCTTACTCCTAATTCATATGGAGCCAGTAAAGGTGCGCTTGGTTTTCACAGGACTGCATAGAGTCCTGTGAAACCTTTTTTCACATGAGTTGTGCTGCAGCTTAAAGAATAGTATTGTTACACTGAAGGTTGTTAAATTATGAGATGTCTGCATTTTTTGCCTGTTCTTGGAACAGACTTTAGCAACCAGCTGAAATGGAAAATTTATCCTATGTGGTTGACACTGAAAGAGTCCATTTTAACCAACCATGAGCTTATCCTAAACCTAACCAAAGAGACACTGAAAATGAAAGAACATCTCAAGCTGTGTAAAAATATTGATACAACACAGCAGCTGTAATAGAAAAGAAGGCACCAATGAGTCCCCAGACACGTGAGTGAAATCCTGTATTTAACACATCCCACCATGATCACCTTTTTATGCAGTCTCTAAAGAAAAATAACATTCCATTTACATGAGGTTGGAAGTACGGGTTGGGTGGCAAGTTGTTCAATCGGATAGTTAAATATCCGTACGGAATGTGCTGCAGGTTGAAAATAAAGATAGAATGTGAGTAACAAAATACATCTGTTATGTTTAATGTAATTTCAGTGCTGAATAAAGCCATAAAGGCAAAATGCTAATTAGAGCTAAGCTAAAACTGAGAGAGGATCAGAGGGAAGGTATTAAATGGGCTCTGAAAGAGGGCGAGAAAGCAGGAAGCCAAGAAAGCAGCTTTGTCACTTCTGTCTCAGTGCAGATCTAGACGGTTTCAGACTGAGATTTTATTCTTGGCTGTGCTCAACAGCTGCTGAGACCTGCTGATTCGGGGTGGATGGTAATGGCATGGACATTTAAGCCAAACAGCATGCAAACAGAACGCTCTGAAGGGGTAACTCCATTCTGTGTATGACCCCCTTGGTGGTGCCTGGATTTTTATTTGGTTGGAGTTTAGAACTCTTGCTTATTTTCAGGTTCTGATGATGAAGTTTTCTTAACTGTGTAGTTTTCTGAGCCTCTCTTTCTTGGTTGTATTTTTTGGTTCTATTTACTGCTTTTATTTCTAGAGTTTGATTAGTCCCTCCATTGTTTCCCTCTGTGTTACCCCATTGTTAAGTTCGTTGATTTTTCTCTTACTGTTAGTCATTTCCTGCTTTACTTTTTGAATGGCTTTACTTTTATTTTTCACTTTTTAAAGGGTGAAAAGGTTCACAGTATTTTTAATGTGTGCTGGTGAACAATATCTTAATTCCAAATAAAGTGCTATAATCACAAGAAGTGAAGTGAACTGATCAAATAGAAATGACACTACAATGTTGGGCACATCCTGTAAAGTTTGCAGAGACGATGAAAGCAGGCCTGCTTTTATGTTCAGCTGAATGTGTGTTCAAGTGAATTTAGAACCAAGCAAATTGTCTCTGCAGCCACAGATCTGTTCCACCAGTTCACGCTGTCCCCACGGAGGGGCCACGTGAACTCTGGACAGTGCTGGAAGGATCAGGCCTGGCGCAGCTGCCCTCTCTCATGTGTTGCCACTGCTAGAAATGCTGTTCACTGAAGCATACTTTCTCACTCTGATCTCTCTGGAAAAATTACCTTTTTATCTGAGGAGCTGGCAGGATAAAGTTCCTTTAATGTCCCATTTAACAGTTGGAACACAGTTTGCCATATTTCAAAGAGAGAGAGAGAAGCTGCTTATGGAATTTAATGTCTATTTAATGTGGACTACATTAGGGACAGACAATAGCTGAGCTGGGAGAAAATGCACTCCTTTCGGATCGACTGCCAGGACCGATAACAAGAGCAGCAAAAAGTCAGGGCCGTGATGCAGAGTGAGGTTGTTTAGACCAGACACACACATTTCCTGGTTAGATTATCAATACTCCAGTTTAAAATGCTTCATTATGAGCTCTGACTAATAGAATGAAGATGTGCTGCATACTACAAAACTCTTTTTTTTTTTTACTTACAGGACTTTTGAGAAGACTACATCATTCTCAGAACAGTTCTTGTTTGTGGATTGATGCCATAAACTTGCCATTGCCTTCTATCTCAGGAATTCACTACAGCTGTGCTCGTAATGCAATTAAAGGTTTTCTCTGAAATGAGAACGAGGACGCTCTGGTTGAATTTAGGCAAAATGCAACAGGAGATAATTTTAACTAACATATCACCATGAAATTTCACCAGCAGCTATTTTGCCTTATTTGAAGTATTCTGTGTCTAAATGTGCACTAATCTAAGTAAATTTCCTGTTTTTTATTTTAGACGGAGCCACATTTAAAATTCCTGATTCAGTGACAAGCTTTTTCTACAAGGGATTTCTTTTTTGTATCTCCCAAATTCAGAAAATCATGTAAACAGCATGAAAAATCTATTTTTGCCATGTTTTTAGGAATAAAATGTTCTATAAATCAGGCTATGAATAATATATTAACAAATCCTATATGAACACCTTTAGAATATTGATAGGAATAAATTTGAAGCTTTTGTGCTACTGAAGCAGGGATTTCTGGCTCAGAGTAGAGAACCATTAATTTTGAGAAAACTATCTTGATATATGAAGGTATATATTGTAATTCCATTCATTAAAAAAATAATTGAATTGAACTTCCCCAGGTGATAACTTCTATTAAGCCCACTGATTTTCTTATGATTTCCTAATTTGAGATGGAGGCCTGGATGGAACACCAAGTGACTTGGGTGAGATGGGGAGGAGGTGGGGTGTATGAATGACTCTGCAAGCAAGAATAACAGGTAAGCAGTGAGGTTTAAAGCATGCAGAGTCGAGGCTGATTGGCTTAAAGATGGCGGGCAGAGAGATGATTGGACTCGGGCAATGACGTCAGCTTTGAGTTTGACGGCATGAGAAATTGGGAGTGATGTGAAGAATAAACAAACACCTGGAAAAGCAGATAAGTGATTACAGATCTTCCTTATTGAACTTATGCATAAGCTTCATTTAGAAAAAAAAAAAATTCCCTAAGGGTAAAAAAAAATGCTTGAACCTTTGCACGTCATGGTCCTGGCAGGCGCCAGTGCCAGCCTGCACACCTGTGTCTCATCTACTCATTACCCCAGGATTCAAAATGCCTGATCAGCGTCACCCTTGTGGTGGCAATCAGCCTCCCATCCCCATGAATTGCACAGCTTTATATTGCCAGTGATTTAATGTCACCTTATTGTCTCTCCTAGAACTCCTTCCAGTGTGAGCTTTGGATCAGGAACAGAATCTGCAAACCAAGAAAGTCTCTGTGTTGTTTCTTCTGAGAAATAAGGATTCAACAGAAAATCCAAGTTGTCCTCTGACAGTCCCCTCTTTGTTATAATACTCACCAGGGTGTAAATTACCAGAGTTCATTCTTGCTTGTGTAAACAAAGAGTTAAAACTATCATCCACATCCCCTCTCCTCCTCACAGCCCGCTGCTGCGTAAAGAGAGAAAACGTCACCCTCATGCCGGCCAGCTTCCTGCAACTGTACACTGATTTTCACAAATGTGAAAGTACCAATTGAGCACATGTGATACTAAAGGGCCTAAAAGTGTGCCAAGAAAATATCCCCCACACCGTTGCACCACCGCCACCACCATCAGCCTGTTGATACAAGACAGAATGGATCCATGGTTGTTTTATGGGAAATTCTCACCCTGCCCATCTGAATGTCATGGTAGAAATCAAATCATCAGCCCAGGCAATATTTTTCCAACCTTCTGTTGCCTGATTTCGGTGAGTCTGTGTGATTTGGAGCCTCAGTTTCCTGTTCTCAGCTGACAGGAGTGGCACCCAGTGTGGTCTGCTTCAAGGTTCAACATGTTGTGCATATCTTCTGCACACCTTGGTTGTAATGAGTGGTTATTTGAGAGGCAGAGGATCGGTTGAGGTGTGGTCCCACCCTAGAACATCTGATAAATTAACCTCTAATGAATTTGAAAAAGCATCTGAGACATGCAAGCAATCCCATGTAGCAAATGCATATCAGTTTATACACACTGTTATCGCATTTTTATTTCTATGCTGTGGGATTTCAAACTGCTGGTGGTCTTAAAAAGAGGGATACGTGCACAGCAAACCTCCCTCATAAACAGAGACAAAATAAATAAAACAAAACGGCATGCCTTTTGTTCTAATAGAGTCCATAAATAGGACAAAAGAGGCCATAAATACAGAACAGTGCTCTGTGAAGCACAACAGTCTCCCAGGGGGTTTTATTCAGCTGGTGGTGTGCTCGTCTTCCTCTCTGCCCTGCTCCAGCTCGGTTTGAATTGCTTTCCATAATTGAGGACAGAGAGAGGCTCCTCATCTCCTAAGGCCTGCAGTCTCAGCCTATCTTAATAGAGATCTCCCCTCTCAGACTGAATCCGTGGAATCTCATCAATCTGGCAGTGAATGCCACCTGAAAACAAAAGATGCTTAAGAGTTACTACCTGTAGGCTAAAGGCGAAAAACATGTGCTGTTGATCAGATACTGATTCAGTTCAACGAGACACGCTGAGGGTTCCAAATACCGCAAAATATTAGCGGTGGTGACTGAAAAAGGTGTGTGATCCGTCACAAAGTCACTTAATAGGAGTTAAACGCACAGGTGACTTGCAACCCTCCAAAAAAGGCTCTTCCTTGTCTTTGTTGTGTTTAGACTTTCTTGATTGCACACAGATTGAAAATTGGAAAAATGGAACATATCAGGCTAACCTCTCTGCAGACATGGCACCTGAAAATCTAATCAAATTATTTTAAATTTCATAATTGTTCATTTGTATTACTTTAACATAATGTGTGGGGGTTTTTTTAAAAAAGTTGCGACAGCATCAACAAAAGGACACAGCAGTTTTTAAACCCACTCCTGAGCAACTGTCTTTAAGAGTCTCTGTGGCATCCAGCACAGTTGGCGGCAAGAAACTCCCTCCTGCATCAGACAGCAGTCCCTTGAAAAAACTGGTCCCAGCCAGGAAAACACTGTCCAAATCGGCTGACGCACGGAGACCGTATAGTGATAGTGGATACCAGACCAGGGCCAAAACACTGCTGTAACTCAACAAGTTCAATAAAGCAAATTTCTGTCCACTCGCATGCATTTCCGGGCATTTCAGCAACTGTTCTATTATTTTCATTTCCACTTTCCCACACTGTCAAACTCCGTCCTCTTAGTGGTGCTCTGCTACTTTGTTGCTTTACTGAATCCCCAAAATACTTTTGCTCAAATTCTTAGAACTGAACCTATATTACTGAAGCACAAATGATGTCTTTATACCAGTGTTGTAGTACTCGAGACCGGTCTTGGTCTCGAGACCACTTTTTGATGGTCTTGGTCTTGTCACAGACTCGACCTCATTTGGTCTCGGTCTTGTCTCGGT
>VUQK01014459.1:0-10085 GCA_015106715.1 Bujurquina vittata
TCTTTAAATAGAGGAGGTGGATTACGCCACCAACTTTCCCCACTTACAGTGCTGTCCTGAGCTCCCTTCCCAGACGTCTCAACCCCCATTCACACCTTTGTTCCAGCGACTCCAACAGGCCACATGGAACAATGGAGCGTAGTCCTTTGATGGTTTCAACTGAAACCACTGATGGAAATGGCCCACGCCCCCCTTCACACCTTGGCACATGTGTTTAATCACATGAACAATAGAGGGTCACAAACACCTCCGGGGGACTATGCCCACAGGGGTTTAAATACCTGGGTCTCTCCACCATTTGTCTGAGAACTGAAGAAGCCTTTCGGATGAGAGGCGAAACGTCTTCAACTAACAAAAAGAAGTCCAGTTGCCTTTTTTCAAGCTCCAGAGACTACGATGACCTGGATGACTGAGAATCTACACAGACATATTTATTTATTTATTTATTTCGACACATTTTATGATGTAGGCCGAAATTGAGCTTCCCCTCCTTGAAAGACCAGCATCCGCCACGGCACAGAATAGTAATTCACAGTTGGATCAGGGCTTTTCATGGATATACAGCTTATCCCTTAATAAAATGTTTAGAGTTTGTCACATGAGATCATGTGACAGATTGAAATGCAACAATGTACCAATCACTGAAGCGTGTGGTATTTAGCGGTAATAATTCAAATTCTTCAAAATCGAAACAATGTTCTTGCCAGCTCTGAAGAAAAGGAAGTCTTTGCTGATGGAAGATGAAGATACAGGTGTGAGTGACATATGTTATGAAACATTATAGCCAGCCAAAGACTAGGAGAAGGAACATGAAAGTCGCCCTCAGCTTGACCCTAACCTCCACCTTGTCTGGTCTGTTCACAGATATATTGCTGTTTTATTTAGAGTCTTTAACAGCATGCCTGAATCATGCCTGTGTAAACTGAATAGCAAAATATGAAAGTAAGATAACTAGAAATGGAAATTACAAAAAAAAATTACCATTTGAAGACATCAATATTTAATAGGTTACACATTAAATTTAAGCTCTGAAATGTATGGCTTGTCATTCAATATCAGGTTTGTCACAGGTTGAATTGTGCATGCTAGCTTTACTTAGCCACATATGCTTTTAGCCACCTCACACAATTTTCAAGATTTCTTTTGTTTTTGTACCCAGCTATCATGTTCATTCCTGCTGTAAATTGAAGTATTGTAACACATGAGTCTGTGGGGATCGGTTCACTTTTAGAGAGAGCCTTAAGTGGCTCATCCAGGAACTGCAGTGGCTCTTTATTTAATTGTATTTTTTGGCCTAATTTTAACCCAAAGGATGATCTCTTTGTAACAACAGATAAGTAGTTTTGGTGGCCAAACACAGTGGGTGTGTTGACTCATCTTCATAGTAGAAATGGACCTTCGTGCATCATTTAGTACGAACTCTTTTATGCATCATGTCAAACAGTATAGAAACAAACAGCCACTCTCCCTCTGTAGTTGAATTATTTCACTTTCCTTGTCACTGCTTTTGTGTTTAGCATGAAACACAGATACTGTATTGTGTAAGAGTAACATTAACATGATCTTACTGTAGTTAATAAATGGAGCAGAACAGAAAATGTCTCCTACTGCAACAATGCTGACTGACTGAACGAATGATTGCTGCCAAATTGAAAAATTTCATAATAGCATTTGCAAACAGAAGATTAATATGGCAGTAAAATCTGACACTGCTGGCTAAAATTTGATTGTCCAGTGGCTGAAAGTGACTTGGTGCTGATGAAGCATACATTACCAAACTGTCTCCATAAAAAAACATCGGATTGTTTCTTATTATAAACTTATTATATAATAAGCCACAATGTCAAGCATTTCAGCCCACCTTAAAAGTACAGTAGAAGGAGGCGGGACTAACAGTGACTATGCCTTTTTAGGTCTGGTAGGTGTGTCTCATGAGATAAAAAAACACATGAAAGTCCAGCTCTTGTGTTTGTCTGCGAGCTGGTTCTCCCACTCTCACACACAACAGCCTCCTGTCTCTGCGCTGAGGGCACCCCTGAGTGTGTGACAGAGACAGAGTGTGTCCAGCTTTCTGTGCTAGATCTAGATCTTTTCTCCTCTTCCTCATCTCACTGTGAAGTAAAAATATGGCAAACACAACAACCAACATGCGGCTGAAGCTGCCGCTCACCTGCTTCATCCTGGAGATTATCCTCATCATCCTCTTTGGGGTGCTGGTGAGGTATGACGAGGAGACGGATGCAAAGAGGTGGCACCCTATGACCCATTCGAACCACAGTGACCATCAAAAGGACACGGAGCACAAGGACTATGAGAATGACTTCTACTACCGCTACCCAAGTGAGTGTCCTGCACGTGTGTGATGGTTCAGGGTCAGGAGTCATGGTCTTCTTTGACACTCCTTTGAATTGAAGTAACAACTTAACTGAAGGATCTAGAAGGACTTCAGAGACAAATCTATACAACGCTCCTAATGATATCACAATTTTTTGTGCACATGACATGTTACAGATTAGTGTAAAATACACAGTGGATTTTAATTATTCACATAGCAATTAATATATCAGTTTGTTCTGTATTTTGTAGTAAGCAATTTTAACTGTAGTCCCTATAAATGCTATTTACCTCTACCTTGTTCTTTAGGATATCAACAATTTTAGAAGAATAACTGCAAAAAGAAACTGTGCAAAAACGATCTGCCATCCTCACAAAAGGATATTGTATTTGACAGTAAGAGTCCTTAATAGAGCACACACTACAGCCAAGATACTCCTAAAAGCAGTAATGCTCAAATGATTAAACTACTGGTGGGGGAAAAAACTAATGCTATAGTAAGTTATGTTTGGGAAAGAAATTCAAATTTGAATTCTGGCATACCAAAATGCTGAAAAGTTTCAAAGGCTGCAAAATCTTAAAGTGGTTCTTTGATAATTGTTGCCTGTTGTTTTGAATCATAGCCTCACCAAAATGCGCACACATTTTAGGGCCGTTATGTTTTGTTTTGTTGCAAAAATGTTCTCTTCTGTATTAAAGGAGAAAAAGCTGCTGAGTTGCATTTTACTAACTCTCTTTTCCCTAATTGGATGATTCCTATTCATTATGAGTGAACATTTCATGGAAATGTCTTCCAGTCCACTGCTGTCACATAGAGGCAAATACATTGGTCCCTCTGTTTGTTGACTTGCTGACTAATGCAGGTTGACAGTGTTAAAAAAATAATTAAAATGCCATGCTTCTTAGTGCATTCATAAAAGACATGTTCTGTCCATTTAGGTATTGCATAAGCAAAAGAATAGTCTCGTGGTCAGCTTCATGCAACAACTTGAAATAATTGTAATTCCACTCCGATTATGTTTTTAATCAACAGGAAAACATATTAATGGACACATTTAATTTATAACAAGAGGTCAATGTATAGAACCTCCAAGCAGCAATTATGCTTTCACCAAAATTTAAAATTACATTTAGTAGACTCAGTAACTGCTAATTTCCATTTCCTTTCTTCTTGTTTTTATTTGCATTTGTTCCAGAAACTTCACACTATATTCTTGAAGTCACTGCCTGATCACAAAACTCCACCCCAACAGGTAGACATGACTGTTAAGGTGGAGCGTTGTGTTAAGCTGTTAGCAGCCTGTGTGCAGGCATCTCTCTTTGTCTCTAACACCAACAAGATGATATCCTGGGAAAGAGAAAAAAATCTTTCTGGGGAGGTGAATTCCCTCTTCTTTACCGTCCTCCTGAAGGAAGCTAACATGGGTGCTGATCCTGCCCTGCCCAGACAATTCAATTCTGAGAAACTGCTCTGCAGCAGAATTAGCATGCAGGGTGTGCCCACATAGACGCTTTAACTGTTGAGCTGAAAGTAGATTAAGTCTTTTGGGATGTTTTTCAGTGTTTTCATTGTTCAGTCTCTGACTCAAATGGTCTTGAGTTGAAAAAGCATTTGAAAGCTCATGAAGAACATCAACATTTCCATAAAAACACGGCCTTGCAAATTTGATAATCACGATTTGCTCTAAATCAAAGTACTACATTTGACTACAGTTCTGCTGCCCTTAGCTTGACTTCTGCTATAACTATGCAGCAAAATGTATGTGAATGGCATACCATATTCCTTTATTTCAACACCAAAATACAGGAAATAATAAAGCCACAATGCTAAACAATGCTGTTACCTGGTTGTTACATGAATGGTCCTCTAATCTTTAAAGTTAACAAAAAATACCTGCAGACTCATCACATTCCCATCAGCAGCAGCTGTACTTTGCACTGGAAGCTAAACTAACAGCTTGATTGTATCGGTTGGTTATCATAGTCACTGCATTTTGTTAAGGTAAAACTTCAAACAGTACACGAAGCAAATTTATAAAATATGTGCAAAGACAAAAGATTCATGGTGTGTATGACAGTTTTTAATGTGACACCTTCACTGTCACAGGAGATGAAACAGAAGTTCACCTTTTCTTTTTTCAGGCAGGGGTGTGTACATAAAACCAATGTCATGTACCCTCATTTCATGCTTGAGAAAAAAGGTACAGTAAACAGAGCAGTTTACCCGGTACAGAGCCTGTATATATTTTACTAGACTGTCCTTCAGAAAAGTAAAACAAAGGTTACATTTTTAAGCCATTATCACAACTTGTATTGTAGTTAAATGAAGTCCTAATGTATGTCATTTTGAAATCCAGTGAAATAAAATAGATCTTTCCAGGAACTTGCATGGCCAGTTTCAAACTAACATGATTGTGTAACCAAAAAAAAAATGTAATTGAGGACTGTGTCATTGAGCAACTGCTTTTCTTTTTTTCTTTTTTTTTTTGTCTGAACTTTTCTTGTGCAACAGATTACTTGAAGGTGAGATGAAAGATGATGAATGTTAACATGTTTAATGGGGGTATCAACTTGTAACCTCATGAACGTTCATGAGGTTACAAGTTGATACTTGATACTGCAGATAAACATCCCTTATGGTATAAATGTGCTGTGCAGATTAATATAAAGAAGATTTAAGGGGTTTCAATTTTTGTGATTTAGGATTTACAGAGATATAAAACATATTTTACTTTATTTTTCACAACTTTACTTTAATAGCTTAAACAGTTTTTTTCCAAAGAGGAATAAAATAAATGAGAAAAGCTCTTGAATTAAGCTTATTGTGGAAACATGCAAACACACTGTTAGTTATTACTAGAGCGTCACTAGAAATCAGTTGCCAGTTGGACTCCAACCCAACCCAACAGAGCCTGATCCCAGCTACTGTCATATGGGTGAAAATAGCAATGGCGACACAGGCAATACCTCTATAGGGTCCTGCCAGTGGTGACAGCAGGGAAACAACAGTGTAACATTTAGTGTTTAAGTATATGGGATATATAAAAAGTTAGAAAATTTTGTCCAAAAATTGTGTGGGGAAAAAATTTGCATAGATGCAAACACCCCAGGCCAAATTGACAGCGTTCATATTCTGCAGGAACCTGATGTTCCAGTTAACCAAAGCTTTTGTAAGCTGTCATTCGAAGAGTCTGGTTTCAGTAGCAAAGCCCTTGAGAGACATTTATTAGTTGTTCTTTAATTAACTGGTGATTTTTGCAATATTGAGTCATTTATTCTAATATATATATTAGAATACATACATATATATATATATATATATATGAATTATATATAAAAATTACCGTGACTTCCCCATTTTTGTTAATGCAGATTTTCAATTGTGATTTAGAATATTATCATTTATATGTTATCAAACACGTCATGTGAGGTGTATCAAGTCATTTTTCTTTTTTTTTTTTAACTCTTCATCCATATTCTCTACATTTTGCAGGTTTCCAGGATGTACATGTGATGATCTTCATTGGTTTCGGCTTCCTCATGACTTTCCTGCAGCGTTATGGCTTCAGTAGTGTGGGTTTCAATTTCCTGATTGCAGCTTTAGCCTTACAGTGGGCCACGCTTATGCAGGGTTTCTTCCACGGTATGCATCACGGCAAGATTGAAATTGGAGTGGAAAGGTATGTATAAAACCGTGCATATATGAATGTACACACAAACAACCGTGCATATACAGAATATGCAAAATACATGCACGTTTTTTTTCTTGACACTCAATCCTCTTAATTACACTTCAAAGCATGCACACATTAAATCTATACCGAGCACATACATACAATTTTGTTTCAGTTTAATTCATTATCCAATATGCAACACATAATAGCAGCTCAGTGTGCACAGGCAAATCATTTAATAAAATAAGAAAATTGTTTTAATGGATTTCACAAGATTTATAAACATCTCACTCTTATTCTACACCTAGTCTTGACTCCTGCCTGTGAACCTGACACCTTGTATACTTACAAATGGCAATCAAGCTGTTGTTTAAGTGTTTTCCTGTTATAAAAAGGGAAACACAAAGTGCTTTTATGGAAACTATAGGAGTTGGTGACTACTTTTGCAGGATTTATGCATCATGGTCAAGCAATTCATACAAATATTGTTTGGCTTCACTGAATGCCCATTGCTTAGGTGCATGTTGTGCTTTTAAAGCAGCCTGAAAACTTTTTTTTTTTTTTACCTGGCAAACCCCGACAATATTAACACCATTTGATAAATGCAAAAGAAAAAAAGCTCAGCATCCACTCCAGGTAGCCAGCATTAGTTTTGAGTATTGTCACTCAAAAAATCCAAACACTAAAAACATTTGTAAATGCTAAAGGTGTAAAGTATAAAGTGAGACATCGTCAAGTGGTGACTGGAATGCTTACAGAATGTGTCATTTATGGCAAATTGCAAAATAAATCTATGCATTAGTAAAGATGAAACATGTTTTATTCTCGGTGCAATTTACTTTTTTTTCCTCACTTCTGTCTCCTTCAGTATGATCAACGCTGATTTCTGCACCGGCGCTGTGCTGATCTCATTTGGAGCTGTTCTGGGTAAAACAAGCCCAGTCCAGCTCCTTGTTATGGCAATGTTTGAGGTCACACTGTTTGCAGTCAATGAGTATATCCTGCTGAGCGTTTTTGATGTAAGTTAATATATAAAGATATTCTATATTTATATTTACCTGTGTCATCACCTGTTTTCACCATTCCAACTCCTGTCCTTTTCCAGACCAGGGATGCTGGTGGCTCCATGACCATTCACACATTTGGAGCCTACTTTGGCCTGATGGTGACTCGAATCTTGTACCGACCCAACCTGGACAAGAGCAAACACAGGAACAGCTCAGTCTATCATTCTGATTTGTTCGCCATGATTGGTAAACACAGCTGGAACTACTTTTCTGAAATACTAATATTTTTTTTTCTTATTATATTAATAATTTTATCATAACTCTTTACTCACATGTACTACTGGGTTGCTTGCTACATGCTAACTTAGCATGAACTGTCTGTTGAATGCACCCAAAACAAACAAACAAAAAACATATAGACACACTTTTACAATATTGGATCTAGAAAAGTATGTATTTGGGGAAATTTCCCATTGTAATAATCCAAATTGCTGTAGTGACGAACCTCTAAAATGTTGTCTTTTCTGGTTTCACATAGGTACTCTCTACCTGTGGATGTTCTGGCCCAGCTTCAACTCTGCCATCACAGCTCACGGAGACGATCAGCATCGCACAGCGTTGAACACCTACTACTCCCTGGCAGCCTGTACTCTGTCCACCTATGCCATGTCTGCCCTCACAGCTCATGATGGCAAATTGGACATGGTGAGGATACAAAATATTAATTTTTGACTTGAATTGTGCCTTCCAAAAATAATTAAATGTAAGAATAAAATATACAATTTTAAAAAAATATTCACTGCTGTAGGAGTCAGAAGGAGTTCACAGTCAGTATTAACATGACATCGGTGAGGGCGGGGTCAAGACAAAGGAATGAATGGGCTAGAAGTTTTTTACTTCCTATCAGTCATGTAAACCTCAGCTGATCAGGGTCATGACAGGGTTACTCAAGATTAAAACTGACAAAGTATCAGCTGATGGTACACTCCCAAAAAGTTTATGCTGTCACTTAGTCACATGTACTTGGTGTGAAGCCCATCTGTTAACAGTAAAGGTCAAGGAGGTACATTCCTGTACTGATTCTAATCAAACCAAAGAGGAAAATGCAAGTATCTCATAAAACTGACAGAGGCATGCCATACAACCCGCCAACAGTAAAGACACACTAATCAAAGTAAGGAATCGGCATTTCTTTAGTGTGTTCCACCTGTTTGCTGGCATGTGGTGCAAAATCAGCATGTAAGAGACAGATTCATTAACTGCTGCTCAGATCTGAAGTTCTCATCTCATCTGTTTTTTTAAGCACTTACTATAGATGTGCAGAACTATCCATTCTGCAAGTTAACTGACTCAGCCACTATCAGGATTTTTGCTGTTACACTACATTACTAAAAGTATGAACTCCACCTTGCATATGTATAGTACCTCAAATGACATTCCATTCCAAATCCATAGGGTTTAATATGATGTATACACACCCTTTGCAGCTATAACAGCTTAAACTCTTCTCGGAAGGCTTTCCACAAGGTTTAGGAGTGTGATTATGGGATTTCTTGACCATTCTTTCACTCTAACTCATCCCATAGGTTGTTCTGCTGTTGTTCCCAATCTCTTCCACTTTGTTGTAATACCACTAATAGCTGAAGGTGGAATATTTAGTAGTGGGGAAATTTTACAGCTGGACCACCTGCGCAGGTGACATCCCATCTCAGTACCAAACTGGAATTCACTGAACTCCTGAGATCGACTCATTCTTTCACAAAGGCTTGTTGAAGCAGTCTGCATGCCTATGTGCTTGATTTTATACACCTGTGGCCATGGAAGTGATTGGAACACATTAATTAAATTATTTGGGTGGGTGAGTGAATACCTTTGGCAATATAGTGTCTTCTGGGTCCTTATTTCATCCTGCTGAGACCAAAAGAGTCTAGACATTTTTTTTGCCATTTTTAATTTATGTATTCTCTGTTTACTCATTCAGCTTCTTCTTACTTATTAAAGTTTTGATGGCAATGCATTATTATTCATTAGTATAAATCCTTGTGTCACCATTTTAGGTCCACATCCAAAACGCTGCCCTGGCTGGTGGAGTTGCAGCGGGAACCGCTGGTGAAATGATGCTGACTCCTTTCGGCTCCATGATTGTTGGTTTTGTGGCCGGCATAATTTCTGTTTTGGGCTACAAGTACCTCTCAGTAAGGATGATTACATTTTTCATGTTTAATACATCAGTCAGTGAAGAATTTGTAATCGTTTGAGGAAGCGCTATGGGGAAAGGGACAAAAACGGGATGCTAAAACATCAATTTTCTGCTAATATTTATCTACATACAGTACCAGACTGTGTCTGAACTTTTGACTGGTACTGTATGTAGATGTTTATTAGTGTTTCCAGCTGATTAAAAATACTGGTTTCTGCCAGTTGTACCTCCAAACCCCTGGCAGTAAAATCTTTAGGTGGTACAAATCCTCTAGATCTAGAACACATAATTTACCACGTTTCAGTAGATCGTAATGGGTGCAAATGGGCCTTAGTGACATTTTTCACCATATCAATTCAAAATCAAACAGCTAAGAAAGAACCAGAAACTGAACGACAGTGATTTCTCTTTTACTAAAAATGTGACTAACTTTAACGGGCTGTGGATAGAAATATTATCAGATGATGTCTTCCGGTGAGTTTCATCCACAAAAGTAACACCACCACATAAATCATCTAACTTTGTTTTCCCTCCTTCAGCCTGTCCTGGAGAGCAAGCTGAAGATCCAAGACACCTGCGGGGTTCACAACCTACACGGCATGCCGGGTGTCCTTGGTGCTATTGTGGGAGCAGTCACTGCTTCTGTGGCCACCAAAGATATTTATGGAGAAGGGTAAACATTTGTTTTTGTATTTGAAAAACAAGGAAAGGGGAAATAATAAGGTGACGTGAATAACACTGATTGGCAGGGTAGTGAACATTTTGTCCTCAAAGTGCTAGAAGTAGGGAAGATGGGCAGGTATGAGGATTTGAGTGAGTTTGGGGGGGGGGGGGGGGGGGAGGGAGAAGAACGGGGACAGGCATCCACAA
>VUQK01014461.1:9175-20756 GCA_015106715.1 Bujurquina vittata
AAAACACTGTATTAAAAAAAGGACAAAAAGAAAACAAAAAAAAAAAAGGGGGGAGGGGGGGGGGATAATTCTTAACAGCAAGTTGATTTCCTGTTATCACTGTAACAAGTTGGGTGTATTTTGGTGGGTGCTGCTGTCCATCAGACTGCAGACCTCAACACCCCGTCATCATTTTAATTTCAGCTCAGGATCAGCGTGTAGGTGGCAAGCGCAAAAATTGGTGTTTGACTTTAAAGTTTATAACAAGCTGCAGACACATTCCGCATTCCAGTTGCTTTTGAAGAGGCACACACAGTGCTTAGCTTTCCACATTAAAAGGCATTGAAAGTACCTGCAAACTTTCTAAGCTTTCTAACGAAGGAACAAGCTTAGCTTTAGCAACTTCTCATTCCAGGTGGATGACAACTCAGTTTATGCAGTAAATAAAACTTGCTACACTGGCAATGTGGCAATTCCATGGTAAGCATGTATGCAACAATCTAACAATTACAATGAAATGTCTGAATTATTAAATAACTCAAAGATACAGAATGCAGTAAACATAAACTTAATTACAATGAACTAAGATAGCAACTCATTACTAGAGGCATAACATCATCAGAAAAGTATTGTAGATTGAGGGAGTCAGAGGCCTTTTTTCCCCCTTTCTGTGCAAATCTCCAATCAGAATGAATGCGGGTTTAAGGCATCCCCACACTGGCATCACTTTTCAGATATGGGAGCTATCTTTTAAATGCAGTCTGAACCCAAGTCTAATGTGAAGACTCCTGAAAATGTGCACTGACAAGGTGAGGTTGGTGCAAAACCTGTCACCAGCTATTCTCATGCAGGCGCCATTAGGGAGAACTCTGCGAAGGACTTGAATCCCCTTCAACCTCCAGACCCCAGCATGAGGCTTTTGCCACTGGTCAAATCAGTGGCTTTCCACTGAGCAGCAGTATGTGTCAGGATCCACTCTTGTTATAAGAAGAGCAGAGGGTCACTATTATTCATGTTGGATGGGTTCTCTTTTTTTAGTTTCTGACAGCAAGTGTGAGATAAACTTCTAGAATAGTTTGTTAGTGCAGTGCCTAACTCAGTAAGACACTTACTCTGAAAAGCCTGATAATGATTGAAATCATGCAACGTTTATGTCTGTTGAATGAGCAGAGGCATTTTTTATACCCTGCTGGTATATTAAAAAAAGATCACTATTGATTTATGTTCTTCTGTCTTCGCCATGGTTTGATAAGGACCTCTGTATCATTAATATTGTCCGGGGAATTTACACCAAAACTGACAACGGCTGTTGCAGAGGGGGAAACTTCAGAAGCTTGGAACAAAGAGAACAAATAAAATCCCCTCTATATTAAAACACAGACAAATGCTTTTTCTTTCTTCAAGTTTGTTGGTGAAACATGGGTTAAATTAGACTGGATAACAATTATTGTTCTCATCACATGCGCATTCTTTTGTTTGTCCTGAAAAGCGTCAGCCCCCATTAATTTGCTTTGTTTAGTTAAATGACCAAACAAACATAACTGTCCGACTGTTGACCTTGCTCTAATTTTTCAGTTTGACTGTGTGCGTGTGTGTGAGTGTGTGTGTCTCCACAAATGCGTAGAGGTCTGTAGTCACATATGTATCTGTGCACATGGCCCTGTATCTGTGTGTAATGGGGTGAACTAGTAGCGGCATCTGTAACGGGGCTGAAAGAAAAACCTCAGCTGGCCTCCTTTGTTTTGGAAGCACATATGGTTATGTTCAATTCTTTTGCCTTATATTAGAGAACGAAAGAGCTCTTTATGTTGTGTGAAGGAGTTTTGTATGCGTGAATTAGTCTTGTTAAGCCAGTTTCATGGTCTTTTCATCAATGCGTTTCACTTGGGGTGTCTGTGGCAGTGTGGATAAATGTGAGAGGTTTCGCTTGAGTGTGCTTTTGTGTAGAACTTCTACTGTGTGGGTGTGTGTTTGAGGGCCTCTGTGTATATTTAAGATAGTCTACTCATTTGTGTGTACAATTTGGGGTTTCCCCAGGTCTGGTTAATATCACTAGTATTTAATCAAAAACAGACATATGCTGACTCCCGTTTGACTCAACATACTCGCTATCGCTCTCTCTCTCTCTTTGTCTCTTGCACACACACACACACACACACACACATATTGATTAGCGCTGAACAAACAGGAAAGTTATCACTCTCCAGGGTGGTGCTTGTTTCACAGGAAGGAGAGACGAATACAGGGAAATATATAGTTTTCATGCACACGCGCTACATCGCTTTCTAATATTAGACTGACTCACAGCATTTCATAAAGAACATAGGCTCCCAACGTCTTATAGGAAGAAACTCCCCTCACAAACTAAATCATGGGTGAACTGAAACATGAAGCAAAAACAACAACAACAAAAAAAGCCCCAAAACAATAAGAGGCCTGGTTCCTCAGATATTGAGGACGAAAAATAGAGTTTGCCAGAAGATTCGACTTCACAGCAACAAAAAGAGAAAGAAATATCAAAGCCGCGGCGCCGCTTTGATGCTGTTTTTTTAATTTTATAGTATGTCGAGATTTTCTCAGAATAAGGCCATATGTAATACGATCAGTGTTTTAAACAAAACGCTTAAAACCTCTTCTCCTCCTTTCTCCTTTGCAGTCATAGGGAAACGCTTGTTCTCCAGACGAGAGAAATATTTTATTTTTGTGTTGTTTATTTTTTCCCCTTCCTGGTTTGCATATCTTTAGCCTCCAGCCAAGTGCTGTTAATTAGGTAAACAGGTAATTCCCAGCACGAGCCATTTGCTCCTTGTGCCTATCTGCGTGTGTGTTTGTGTGCATCTGTGCACAAATATGAACACACGTGTGCAGGAGAATGCAGGGGGCAAATTCAGCATAAAGCGCTACAATAAACAATACTGTAAGCGCGCACGGAGAAGTAGAGTTGAAATGCACATAGGGAAGTCAAGAGGTAACTTATGCATAAAGTCATGCATTATTGAACAGCAGCATTTTCAAAGGTGGAGGAACACTACTCAAAAGGCCCCAAAAAGATTTCTTTGAGTGCCAGTTACCGTACCGTGCTTTCAGCTGAAAAAGAGAATGAAAAAGATGACGCAGATAGAAAAGGAGAAATGAACATTATAAAAAGAAAGAAAGTGTGAGAGCTGTGATATTCCTTCTCTGTGTGTCAGGCTCACTGGTGTGTGACATGTCCGTCTCAGTGGGGACTTCCAGCCTTTCTCTGCCCATCTTTTTTTTTTCTACGCATCATGCTGTCCGCCTCTTTGCTATCTTCTCATATAGCTCTATTTCTCCTCCCTTCACTGCTTTGTGGTTGTTCAGCCTTATCATCTCTTCTTTTTTCCTTTCCGGCTCACACATAAATACTTCCCACATTTCTCATATATTCACAGTGACAAATGTGGACAACCCCTTTTATTTTCGGTGCAATTAATTTTACATGGTATTAAGTTATTATTGTGATCCAGACTGCCCTATAGCAGAGGTGTGTTTATCACAGCAAGTGGCCAATCACTGCTTATTGTAACACGGCTTCATTAATCACGCCTACTCTTTAAGCAGAATTTAAATAAAGTGTTCAAAAGTTTCAAAAGAGATGCCTTTTATGGAAGTTAAAATTCGAGCAGTCACCATTCATATATTATATTTACAAAGTATACCTTAACAATGCTGCACCGTGCTGTATGAAAATGCAGTTATTATTTTTTCATATGGCTTAAATAGCAGTTGAAAAAATGGCTTGTTTTAAAATGGGGGCGCAAACATGGAAAGATACATAATCAAAAGGGGGTCTGGGAAAGCAATTCAACACCAGAGACGCGCCGATTGCAGTTTGCTTCACTGATCTCAGTACTGATTTTTGCCAATTTTCTTTTTAGGAACTGTAGCTGACAACGCATACAGGAAAACAAAATCAAATCAAAAGGCAACAAATTGATGGAAAATAGACTTTTCATAAACAAAATAAATTATTAAACGTTACAAAGGTTAAATTACAAACTGCAGGATCTCACTCAAGCTAGAAACAAAATACTCCGCATTTGGGGAGACGCACAAATAATTCAATGAAAAGGAGTTGCTGTACAACCACCCTTACCTGACCATATTTACCTTACCAAACAGAAGCAGGTGCAGCAAATTTATATAACAAAACAAATGTCAGATATTTATCATATTTTTCCAGTATGGTTTTTTTAAGTTCGGCATGTAACAGGAGCTTCCATGCTCACTACATGTTAGCACGTGGCTGTGATAGTGTGCATGACCATTTGCCTGTGCTGCTGTTTGCGTGGTTCGGCTTATACAGCAATCGCACATATGTGATGCTGACCGGCTGGTTACAAATCAAGAATGCTGAAAATGGACCTAGTTCCTGGTCCGTTGATCGGTGCATCTCTATTCAAAACACATAGTTCAAGCATGCATTGAAAACCACAAATGTATGAATAGTATACAATTGATGCAATTGGGTGGATTAGGGTACAAAATTACTAGAACACAGTTTTTCATTTAATTCTGAATATGAAAAGCCATCTTCTAAACCAAGGTCAAACAATTTATACTGTCTTAGATCACAAAGCAGTATTTGGATAATCTGAATAATTACATGTGGTTGCACTACACGAAAAGAAGCTGACTGAGATTACTGCGAATTACTTTTTTGAAATAAGATGACAATATAATAGATTAGTGAGCGTTCCTCTCTTTACCCCAGTTCTTCTACATAACTAGCAGCTGCATGGCGCTGCTGCCCGATCTGCCATGTGTGCGTCATGTCTTAGTCTCATCTTTTCACAGTTTTTGTTTTTCTCTCTCTGAGAAATGAAAGTGGGGTGTGAGAGTGTATGAAAAGTGCCCATTGTGTAAGTCTGTCATTAAGTGCGTAAAAATGGGCAGTTAATTTTTGTCAGTTGCTGATATTAGTGAAATCATTATTGATATTGGCCGCTCAAAAGTGATCACCTGATTGCAGGAAATGATATGACCATAACTTTGCTTCCCTTAATTAAATTCTGGAGATGGATACTAGCTCCATTATGTAGGTGCATTAATGCCACCATTATTTAAGGCTGACATGATTAAATCGCTTCTCTCTAACTTGACTTGTTCTTAAACTTGCTTTAAAAAACATGGAATTTTTGCTGTCTACTGCTCCGAGTACAGAGGTAGTTCTTTTTCCTTATGTAAGTCATATATCACACTTTGACTAACCCCTGTCAGTTGTAAAAGCAAGTAAGCTCATTCGTATGGTGGTCCAACAGTCTATAGCGACACATGGAATCAGATGCACCTAGCTTTTTATATGATCAAAGAAGTGAAGGCAAAGAGCTGAATCCAAACTGTGCCAGCAATCAGATCATTGGTCTGAGACCGCAGAAGAGATGACAAAAACCAAAGAAAAGTCACCTTTACGCTGCTTTGGAGGCCATTGAGCTCACTTGTAGTTACATTCGGCAGAAAAGGAAGCGTGTTTTATGTCATGTTTTAAACTTCTGGGAGTATATTCAGTTTCAGACCCTTCACTTGCTTCACATTTCCCTTGTTCATTTTTTTTCTCTCATAAATATGGAATTACTACCCTATAGTGACAGGAAAACTGTTTTTCTTTAACGTGTGTTATCCATCGTGCTTTCCTTACCTGGATCAGTGTGTGGACAGTCATTTTCAGGTCTCTCTAGAGATGTGTGATTTGGGTAAAGTCAGGCTGGGACACTCAAGGGACTCACAGATTTGTCCCAAAGCCACTGCAGCATTGTCTTGTAGGCTCATTGTCCCACTGGAAACTTAACATTATGGAACCAAATCCAGTCTTTAGAACAGTCCTGGTTCTGAGCGGAGTTTTTCTACCTCATGGTTTCTTTGGGTTTGTTCCCCACTGATATACGTTGCCTGCTGTGAGACTTTATATAGACAGTTGCTTACTTTTCCAAATCACATCCAATCAGTCGAATTTACCAACTGAGGATTCCTATCAGTGTGCAGAAACGTCTCACGGATGATCAAGAGAAAAATAAGGCACTTGATTGTCACAGCAAAGAGAACACTTCAGGTATGTCAACATATTTTCCTTTTCGCTACTTTCTCTCTCGTCTCTTTCTCCTTTCTCTTGTGTATTGAGTGCAGATTCATGAAAAAACGAAGAATTTTAATGATTTCAGTTATAAATTCAGCTTCTATGAGATAGCTCGCTGTGTAGTTCATTCCACTTGGCATAAATTTTTATACTCTGGAAGTAAATTTTTTTTCTTCCAATTTGTGTGACGGAAACCATGAAAAGTTCGACTGAGTTTTGCCAGTGAAAGAAATCATCTTCTGTTCTATGTAGAATTAAATCACGGCGTGTTTCAGTTCGATGCAGAGTTGTTCACCACGAGCTGCTGAACATTTATGAAGTTATTGAACTGGCAAACATTAGATAATTCTAGGTTACAGACACAGTGTCGTTTTAGCTTCCGCCTCGCCTTTTACAGAAAATATAAAGAAATGCCATCTGCATCAAATGGAAATAACCTGAATATGCAATTATGTGACATCACAGTGGTTACAGCTTTGTATGGTATCCATAGCAACAAGCTAGATTCGGTCTCGATTTTGACCCGTCTCATCGGAGGTGACAATGATTTTCCTTCACAGCCTTAGAAATGCATGTAGGAAAAGAAATGACTAGCCTCTTTAAAGAATTTCGGGATCTTTGCCTTTAAAATTCAAACTCACTAACTTGGTTTTAACTGCATTCAGGAAAAATCAAAGTCTACTTCAAATGAATGACGTCCACTCTACCAGTAATAGATCTCGGCTCTGAAACAACTGCTTCATTCTCCGGGAGTCATGGCAGTGGCAAAATATCATTACCATGAATTTGCTATGCCATTTAATATAATCACATTTTAAAAGCCGAACATTCGATCAAATATTGGTGAGGGGGGGAAAAAAAGGAGAAATGAGAGGCAAAGGAAGGAAAAACATTCAATAGTTTTTGTGTATAATAGTAATCCAATTTACCTGCCACTCTGACTGATTGCAATCAGCAAGGGCCTTTCGCCTCTGTATTGGCTCTGAGGTAAACGCTGCTGAAATCTAATTGAACAGCATTGTGTTGTGTCTCCATGAGGCAGCCCACTGTTTATTGCTGCACAAAGCTGACTGTGCACATGTGTGTGTGTCATCTCTGCTTTTCTCTTCCTGCCCCTCTTCTTCTTTATTCTTGGACTCCATGTTGGAAGTTGCCAGTTTTCTTTGTACTGTAAAACTACAAAGTCCCCAGTAAATGTGGCCCAAGCCTTAGAAAACCTACCAAATAGTTGTCAAATGGAAACAAAAGTTAACTTTTTTTTTTTTTTTTGTCAGTAGGGAAGTTTTGGGAAGCAATTACAAAGTGAGTCAATAGTTTTAAAGTAAACAAGAATAACTTTTCTTCATCACACTTTCAGCTTTTTGATTAAAGGACCACTTTTAAGAAGAAGTCAAGTTTCTTCTTAACAAAACACGCAAAAACTCCATGCCTTTAAAATGCTTATTATAGCAGCAGCTGATATTTGCATGGGATCTATATTTAACAATAATGGCAAATAACTCTCACAGTTACAACAAAGTCATTCAATAGACTCATCACAGCTAAAATGTCAGCGGTGTCCTGAGGGTTTTTTTCTCTCTCTCAAGAGGAATTAACACCGGCTCCTATAAATCTAGACATTGTAATTAGACAGAGATACTACGGACTCCCATAAATCCAGAGGTTATAAGTCTATTTCCTGTCAGGAGAAGGGCACACTTCCTGTCAGAATGACAGAAGAGGTCAGGAGTCAAAGAGGGAGGGCACTACTCTGTTTCTCATCACCACCCACCAGCTTTGCCTCTTTCTCTGGATTTCTATAATCTGCTTTGCTGCTTTCTTTCTTTTAATTTTGCATCAGTTCCTCAAGCTGTTGATTTAATTTTCAGCATCCCTCCTTTTCCTCCTTCTCACTCTTCCGCTCTCACTTTCTCACTCCATCTCCTGTTGTTCTTCTCGCACTGACATGCTCTCCCCTACGTCCCCCAAGGCTAACGCAGACCACAGCAGACCTGACTATATCACCCATTCAGCCTCCCAGATCAAATTACCATGGACAAAACAGAGTAATAAAAAGTAATGGGTTGTTATACGAGGTGCACACTCCAAAGCAGAACAAGTCCTTCAGCGATCTCATTCACAATCGTATCCATGCTACTTTACCCACTTCTTCCTATGATTGTGACTTTTGAGACACACTAAGGTTGTAAAGGAATAATAACATGTTTGTTCATTTTAAGTGTCACTATACCAAACATGTATCGGGGATATAAAAAAAAATCAAAATTTTTGCTCTTTCTACTTATCATATATTTTTTGGGAGAGTTTAGCCCTGCTAGTGGAATAGCTTTAGGAATGCCAGAGCTGGTCTGCATTTGGTTCCTTTTTGACACAACACCGATGACAAGGTCAGAGTTCATGCTTATAAAAAGAATGATAACCACACTTTGGTCATCACTTACTTTTCCTCACGTGCCGTCATATGTTTCTAAGAATTTAGGTAAACCCTACAATTTTCATCCAGCTTTGAAGCTTTTTTACCAGAACTACTGTACATGATATGAATAAAATCAATAATTTTCCCACTATGCTAATTCTAAAAAGATAGCTTGCAGTATACTGACCTTAATATGGAAAATGACAAAGCAGATGAATTATAAAGAGTCCAAAATCTCAGTGAGCTGCCTCCTATTGATTAAACTATTGCAACTCTAAATTTAAAGAGAGTGAGAGAAAATGGTAGTAAATAATGTGTGAATGGTATTTGTGCCTCACAACAGTTATGAAATTTCAAAAGTTTCTCTATTCCCTCTTTAACAACTGTCCACATTTCCCAAACATCTACAATCATGTGCTGGAACTTGAGATTCATTTAAAAATCATACGATGACTAACTGCTTAATAAAAATGTTCAAATGAATCTTTAGAAAAATATCTCAAAGTTATCAAATGGATGTAGGATGTAAAGTATATTTTTATCTTCAGCAACAATATTCAAATCAGTGACAGGTGAAGTAACAATCATCATCCTGTTCTAATGCAGTGTTCTGGGAAACCTTGGATGTTAGCATTAATGTGGGTATTACTTTGACATGTACCTTTTAAACACTGCAGACCAAACACAATCTGCCCTATCACACTGTAAGAAGAAAGGCTTTAGGATCACATCAAAGAGCCCATGGCATTCATCCCAGTCTGCAAATGTCTGATCCAGATCCAGTCGATGCACGTTCATTGAATGTGCAGAAATAAGCTGGGCCCACAAAGGTCCCACCTGCAACTGCAATGACCCAGTTGATGCTGATGCGGAGGCCCCAATGCCAGACAGCACAGTAATGCAAACTGCAGATAAATTTGTTCAAAATCATTACGTTTTTTTTTTTCTTCCTCTTCTACCCACACTTCACACCTTGATTGCTGGTTTATTTATGTTTTCTATCTTTATTCTGGCAACCCACTGTGTGCTGACACACATTCCTATTTGTTTGTGCTTCACCAAAACAACTATACCAATATAAACTATAATATATTATGAAATCATCCTCAGTTCAGTGGCTTACCTATTATAATATAAATAATAAAGGGCTTTGAGTGACTAAGACAAAAAAAAATACAGTCATTATTTTCTCATATTTTAAAATGAATTAACCCTCAGACACCCGATGATGCTTTCATGTTTCATTTCCTGGAAAATCTTGAACAATTAGGACTTCACCCTAACTTGACCAAGATGCTGTAACCTTCTTGTAATTCCTGTGCCGAGTGGTGAATGCGCAGATGGTGATAACAGGCAGCTGTCACTCAGGCACTGCTCATTCCAAATGCTGCTCCCTTAGGCAATGAGGTGTCAGTGCAAGCTGGATGTGATCTCTTCTCATCCTAAGCTGGTAGGCTCTCTTCAATTAATGTACAGACACAAGAAGAAATTATAAGATTGCAGTAATAGAAGCAACAGGACATTCAGGTCATTTTTTAGGCAGTCAGAACAGCAAGCAAAGGCACACTTTCTACATGTTAAATTTAGCAAAGCTGCAGTGATCCAATATACAACAATTTAACACAAATTAATATGCAGAATGTGTTCTGAAGAAATGCTCAGATGATCTGGCACTCTACTAAAAAAAAAAATCAACTTGTGGCAGGTGTGTGCTGTAACGTCAGTGTGCTGTGAGAAAAGTGAGAAATAGCCCACTGAGTAGAGCAGTTGTGTGAGTGTGTTCTTCCAGCTCTGAGAGCAGAGAAACCTGGGGACATCTGACTGAAATTGTGACACTTTAGGCCACTTAGTTGTGGCATACGTGCACCTGCGCACACATACACACAAACAGCGTCAGACAGGCTGAGTCACTGGTCTGTTCCTGTGGAGTGCTGATAACGGCGTTTGCTCCGGGGTCTTTGGAGCAGGAAACAAGCGTGTATGTTCGCAGGTCCGTGTTTGTGTATTTTTTGTGCACTTCACGTGTGCAGGAGCAGTTTAGCTCGAGCAAAGGATGCAGTGTTGAAAGCAGGAAAAAGAAAAATAGACATACTTTTAAGTGTCTGTGCGTGTGCTCGGGGAATTGGACACATTCATTAGTCTGCCGTTCTGCCTTTGTGTGTGAGTGTGTGTGTGCGCAGTGTGTGTGTGAGAGTGAGTATTTGTGCTTCCTACATAAAACAGGAGCAGCAGAAATCTGAAATCTTTGCACTGTCTTCTGTCACACAGGATCAGAGAGTGTATTGTGAGAGAGAGGAGGAGGAGCGAGAAGGAAGAACAGAGCGACTGTGACATGTAGACAAATGGAGGGCTAAAACTGGCGAGTTGAGGTGGAAGAAGAAAATACAAACAAATCAAATTGACTTATCTTGATGGATTCTATCCTGCTTAGCACCACTCACTATTTTAACAGTTACACATAAATTCAAACTAAGTGGCACCAAGAAATCCCACAAGCCTTAGAACATGAAACAGATAAACCCAGATAGTTTAAAACTGGGAAAGTTGTCAAGATGGGCACTTCCTCTACCCCCATTTTTCTACATCCCTGGAATCCAACAAATGCAATACGGTAAACATGTGCTGGACCAGCATATGTGAAAAATAATTGCAAAAAGATCCAATCATGATGTCAAATTCCCTGCAATTACAATTCACTCACTTTTAATCAGTGCCACCAGTGGGCCAGATTTTTCACTTATTCAATCTGGAAAATTGGCACAGATTTTTCCCACATGAAGAGTTCCAATCATGCTGGCTTTCAGTTGACTTTATCTTTATCTTTGCTTTGGTCCAGACCTTGGAATCCATCCACCTCACTGAGTTGATTTAATGGGCAGCAGTTTTAAAAACAATCAGTCCACAATGAGCACCATGCGAGAACTAACAATTAGCCAATTAGCTTTGGGTGGGACCAGCAGTGACTTAAAACTGTTTCCAAAACTTAATAAGCTGTGAGGCCAACTGTTGTGAAGCAATAAGAACAATGGAGACATTATGTTTTCTTTTTTTTTTTTTTTTTAAAAATATTTTTTCATTTAAAAAACCCTCAA
>VUQK01014461.1:30692-49965 GCA_015106715.1 Bujurquina vittata
TAAATGATTGAATTATGATTATATTGGGTTTATAGTGATATACTTCCTTCAATACCCAAATGAGTTGCAAATTTTACTTTCATTTGAAAAGCCCACTGAGCAGCAGTCCAGTTGTTTTTCTCCTCAGCCCAGGTAAGACACTTCCAACACTTCTTTGGTTTAGGAGTGGCCTACTATTAGGATTTACACAGTTGTTGCCCATTTCCTGAAGATGTCTGTGCGTGGAGGCTCTTGATTCACTGACACCAGCCTCAGTCCACTCACTGTGAAGCGCTCCTGGGTTCTTGAATGGACTTTTATTGGTAATTCTCTCAAGGATGCGGTCATTCCTGTTGCTTGTGCACCTTTTCCTACCTCACTTTCCCCTTCCAGTCAACTTCCCATTAATACCCTTTGATACAGCACTCTGCAAACAGCCAGCCTCTTCAGCAATAACTTTCTGTGGCTTACTCTGCTTGTTGAGAGTATCGATAATCGTCATCTGGACAGCTGTCAAGTCAGCAGTCCACCTCGTGATTGGGGCTGTGTGTGCAGAACTCGACTGTGACATACACACTATGTATACTGTCTGAGTAGCTATTTACTAAAACTAGAAAAAAAGATATTTAAATAATTTGAGAACTATGAGCAATAGTCATCAAAATGCACAATATTCCATTTTTAGATCTAATACTAAAATTATTATTGAGTGCAATAGCACAGTATATGTATTTAAGAGGAGGTGGTCCTTAGCCATAATAAAAACGTGAAAAAAATACCTCTGTGTATTTGTTTTGATGGTTTTGTTGTCTGAAACAGCAGCTGTAATAATGTACCCTAACCACAGCTAGGTCACTACTTAGGAAAACTAATTAGTATTATGTTTAATATATTATGTCGTTAATCTGAATAATGTCAGCATCTTTACCTTTACAGCAGCATTAAAAAGAAAATGTCCTTCCTTTTGTGGATGAATGTGGAATGCAGTCTAGTCATTTTGCTATAATTTCCATGTGAGGAGTCCTCTAGTTCTATACCTCTAGAGCTGCTTGTCCATTGTACCTCAAGTATCATCATAAATGGAAGCAGCATGTCCCCTTCTGCAGACTGAACACTGCAATCTCCAGATACAAAAACCTTAGCACGCTCCACAGCTTCTTTAAAATGCAGCAGTAAAAAAAAAAAAGGAAAAAAAAAGAATCACGTAAGAGGTAACTGCGACTGCATTCAGTGCTTCATTGCTTTTATTGTAGATGTGAGGCCAATCTGGAACATTAACGTATTTATAGAAGTATAGTCACTGTACTATTCTTGTGCTGTGGCAACACAATTTAACAGCAAGCTAAAGCTCATCCAACAAGTGACGCTATGTCACGACTCACCGTGCTCGCTATTTTTAAGATTCCAAAGTGAGAAACCCAAAAGAAACACAATAACGTAATGAATGTAGATAGATAGATAGATAGATAGATAGATAGATAGATAGATAGATAGATAGATAGATAGATAGATAGATAGATAGATAGATAGATAGATAGATAGATAGATAGATAGATAGATAGACTTTGCTGTTAAGTCCATTTTTACAATGAGACTCACCATCAGAGCTGCCTGTTATCATATGTGAGTGTGCTGCTGGATTTTAAATCCTGGATGGATATAAGACAAATCACCTACATAAACATGGTTATGTTGAAAGCTATGCAGATCAAGTGAGCTAGGCTTCTCCAGCTGACATCAGTCATCTGTCATGTCTAAATTTGATCCCTAACCTAGGAATGTTACTATTAAACCTTATGTAACTGTTGCACAATCATGCCATCACATTGGCGTGCACTTTGCAGACGTGTCCATCAAAAGTATTAAATGCCTTTGCGATAAGTGCCAAAGGTCACTCATTTTCCTGCTGTGTGCATGTTTCCACACAAAGCGAAATCTCCTTGGCGGATGTTGCATTGAGTTTTATTCCTCTTGAGAAAAAAGTGTCTGGAGGTAGTCACTGCTTCAGCGGTGCTTGAATTGATCTGCAAGATTGTGCAACATTGTCAATTTCTGTTGAAAGGGTTGTTTTCTGTTTTCAGTAAGAGGTGCACGCTTTCTGTATCAGTAATAAGTTCTCAGTGATTGGTATAGGTCAGTAAAGAATGGGGCAGTAAGTCTTCCATTAAACACAGCCAAGATTCAGGCCATAATGCAAAGTACTTTTTGATGAACAACTTGTCATGTGAATTTAGTCAACACAGAGTTTAATATGATGCAGATTTTTGTTTTTCTTTAAATACAATGTGAACACAAATGGACTGAAACTTGAAAGCTAGTTCAGGCAGTCAGCTGCCTCCCCGCTATCATAATCATGACACACTCCCAGTTTGGCTTTCGAAGCTGCAAAAGGATGGGAACATCCTTCCCTCTAAAATGCCAATGCCACTGCTGCCCCGCCCCTTCATCCCCAAGCATCCACCTATAAGCTTTAAGGGGGCTGTTTACTCATCACTCCCCAGTTTTTATACGTAACATATTTGCAGGGATTGATGATCTTTGAATCTAGATGTGAAAGTGTAATATATTCAAATGTGTGCTGCCTGAACAAACATATATTGCATCCTTTTTTTTTGTAATGCTGGGTATGGCATAGGGAATAGTTAAGCCCTCTGCAGGGCCATGCACTAGCTTTGCATTGTGTGCTAAGAATGAAAACATCAAACACATCCAGGGCAGTGTCCGAGGAGGGGGTCATCCATAACTGTTATCTGTGGTTTGTTGGGATCAGCCGAGGTCTGTGCTGAGGACTTGTCTGATACCATCCATGATTCAAACTCTAGCTGTACATTTAGCTCTTTAAGATAACAATTAGTTTTTAGATTCATTGTGAAAGTGCAATGGTGTCCAACTCATCCTTGCTAAGCGGTTTGCATCAGCTATTACCAAAAGTCACTGGGCTGCTCTTTTGTTATCCTTGAATGCTGTTGCTTCTTGTATGGGCTGATTCCACTAATGACTGCAGCATTACGACTCTTTGCTTCTGCCAAACAGTCAAAATTAACTGAAAATCAAGTTACTTAAATGTAGCAATGGCAAATAACAGCACATCCATGATTTAAAAAAACAGAGGATTTTTGTTTTGGGTTTTTTTTGTTTTTTTGCAGTGGCAGTCTGATCCACACGTGGGAAAATGTGCCCTTTTTTGGGCAGGTGACATCACTCATATGGGAATTCCCTTCACAGTGTGTTGCTCCCTGCTCCTGGACAGATCTAGCCAGCAGCATGTTTTAACACTGCTCAGGTCAGAGCTGCTCCTTGATGAAAAGGATCATTTTGCAGACCCCACGCTGTCAGGAAAGCCACCTCAGGCAGGGCTCCATGCTGTCTCCAGCTGTGGCTGCAAAGAGAGACAAACCAGAGGCCCAGCACTTCAGTGAAGTCGCTGAAACACAGCTTGTTTGCACTTGTGGTTTTGCCCGTTGGGCTCCTACATGTCAGTGTCAACAAGCCATTTTATGCCCGTGTTCTCTCCTCCCATTTTAGAGTACCCCTCATTCACTAAATTGGGTTTTCATCGATCATCAAAAAGGTTTGGGGTTATAATCCCAAATCAGAATGATGTTTTTTTTTTTCTTCAAATCTTTTTGTTGCAGTAGCTGTCTTCTCAAATACGTCATGGTTGTGGCCCATGGGGTTTGTAAAAGCCACATAATTTAGGAGAAATTCATGCGCCCTATCATTTCTTTTCCTTCAACCTTTCTTGTGAGGCTACATTTAAATATCGTCTATATGCCTGGCTCTGTGGGATTTTGTCTCAAGTTTTGAATTATCTTTCTTGAAAAATATTCAGCTGGGTTTTTTTCTTTTTCCGATTTGTAAGAAGGAAGGCAGTTTGTGTACCTCTCTGGCAGACCTAATCAACAGTCATGTCAGTTCCACTGACACATTAATACACTAGATCATTCCTCTGGTATTTTTCACTTCTTCTAATCAAATCTCTGCCTTTGTGCACAACATAGCACACCATAGATAGTGAAAGCACCTTGTAAAATTGTGAGGTTAACAATTCTTTGAAAGGCAGTTTTCTTATTATAAAGGCTTAAACGGCTTCTGCAGAGCTGAATCTTTACCAACATTTTCTCTTTCAGGCAAAGGCCACAATGCTAAAAATCTAGACTGAATTTAGACATTAGATTTGGGGGGGTTTCTTTCTTTTTTAAACTTGTGATCACAAAGTTTTTTGTTGGGTTTTTTCTTTTTTTTTACCTTTTGTGCATTTAGTCAACCAAAGCCTAATGACAGAGGTTTCAGTTCAGCATTTCAGTTTACTGTTTACTTGATTACAGAAGGTAGTCAACTTTTTATGAAGGGCTGTCAGGATTATTTTCAATGACCCAGTTTAACAAATTAAAGTTCTCACTGCTCTACACTCACAATGCTCCAGACAGTCACTATCTTTGACAAGACATGACGAAATTCACTGCTTCAGGCTCCGTCTCCATTGAATAACCTCTCAAGTTTGTTTTTGAGTTATTACTTATTACACAACTGAAGTAATCATCAAATTATAATTCTCAACGTAACATTATCAACAAATCTGCCTACAGGCAAACTTTTTTTTTTCTTCTCCAAAATATGGCACATATCGCCAGATAGACTGAGCGCATTATTTTATTGCTGTTTTTGCTTTTTGTCAAATTGAGAGACATTTTTGGCAAATACATCCAGAGCAGTGTAAAAACATCCGCAGCCTTGAGGTTCACAGGCTACGCCAGACTGATGATGTTCAAACAGCAGCTGAAAAGCTGTGAGGGATTTTATGAAGAGCTCAGGGGGTGACAGCTGAGTCGGGCTGACACGAACCTCAACCTCACACCTCTTTAGAATGTCAGCAGGCACGCACATGTGCACACGTTAACACACTGATATGCTCGGCCCAGTAATACTTAAATGCACAAGTCAAAGCTCTCTGTCTCCCTGCCTCACTTTGTCTCTCTCACACGCGGCCACGCACGCAGGCAGTCTTTGAAGGCTGTGGCAGTAGTCGCTAATGTTTTGCAGGGTCCCAGTAAGTAGCTGCAAACTGTTTTCTTTCATCTTCACGGGAATAGATGAGGAGATAGGCGGACAGGGATGGAAATCATCAGGCAAGCAGACCGCAATCACATAGCAGCTCTTATCTCCAAAAAGCCAGGTTTTCGGGAGCACCCTTGTTTTCAGATGAACAGCAGCATCCATTTATTTGTTTATTTATTTCTGGCTATTTTTCCTTGGGCGTTGAATTTTTATTCACGGTCAGGTGCTACAAAATGTGAACTTTGAAATCAAGGAAACTGTGAAATTAAAAACAAGTCTTGATAAGCATGATTTGCTGGTTTAGCAGACCCCTGAATATAAATGAATAACTATGTCCAACATACCAAACATGAATGGTGAAGAATGTTAAAATGGAAATTTAATTATTCCCGTCAAGCGTGAGTCTTAAGGACAGTGGACGTTAATCTAAAAACGCAGCCAAAGATTTAGCGAGAATTCCCCATTCATTGCCCGTCAGCTGAGCAGGTAGAAATCATTTTTAAGCCCAGAGATTAAAATGTAACATTACTCTGCTTCAGTGTGAGACGTCTGGAGAACTGTATGTACTCCCCAGGGCGAAGCTCACGTGAAGCTGTGTGTTGAAGAAGGTAACTCCTTTGAACTACAAGTTAGAGTAGTTTAAAACCGCCGTGTGTGTGTTTCTACAAATCTTAACATGAAGCTCTAATTTGGGATTGCTGGAATGCAATAAGTGATGTAATGAGGGATGTAGTTAAAACATCTGTTTATGAATTAGTATAGCACTGCAATTTTTAGAAAATTTGCAATAAATTTAAACATTATTTAACACATCATCATAAACTAGAATTACAATTTGCATTTGATCCAACAAAGTATAGTGCTGTGTAAAAGTCTTGATATTTATAAATATTTTTTTATATTTCGCCTGAATGGGTGCAGCTGTTTACTGAGACATGTGCAAAGATCCATGGAAACAGCATAAATGGTATACCTTTATTCTTCAACACAGTCTGAACTCTCTTAGGCAGGCTCCGGGCTTCTTGAAGGCTCTTCTTTGGATGTTGGCTGCCTGTTGTTCCTTTCTCTGTCAAGATGATCCCACACTGTTTCAGTAATGTGGAGGACCAGGCTCTGGGCAGGCCAGTCCAAGACAGCTATTTTTTTTTTTATCCAGTTATGCTTTATCCTTTAGGTACTCATTGTTGTACCTCTCTCCTGACCTCCTCCATGTGTAATGATGAAGATTTGAACTACAATTTATAATTTTTTTACTCCATAAAATCTGATTTTCAGTCCCCTTCTTGTGTAATTTAGCATATTGAGACCATTTTTTTATAATAATAAAGTGCCTAAAAATGCAGTTTGCATGTGTAGACACAGCATAGGTTCATCTCTTGATTTGGATGTCCTTTCTATGCTTGAATGATTCATGGGTCAGTGTTAGGTGGCTTAACAAACAAACAAAAACCATTCCTGTGAAAATGATTAGGTCCACGGTTTGCAGCCAATGTCTAAACAAATTTTTTTTTAAACTTTTAATAATCCTGTAGCAATATTGCTGAAAACTACTTTAAAAAATACAAGAAAGTCTGGCTGCTGAGAAAAGAAAATATGAAGAAATGAGGCTCAAGACTTTTGTACAATATTTTTTTTCATTTACCAAGACATTAAGGCATTATGCACATTTTTCTCCCTTTCTGTAAGAAAATAATTTTCTCTCTGTCCTTTACAAGCATAAAGGGGATGCTGCGACAACAAACTCTTAATTATTTAATTGCATCAATATTGGTCACTGCTGGAAATGCAGTCGTAATTAAGTGTGATTTCAGGTTCCGGGAGTGTGCATGAATTAATAATGAGCTAATCAAAAAGCACTTGGGCTGATTGCCAGGACATTAACACCTAGAAAGAGGAAGGGAATTAACTGTTGTCTGTTTCTGGCTCACGGAGCATGTCTGCATCTGTCAGGGCCTCCAGTGGTTTATTGTTTTTACTTGAACTCCTACAATTAGCTCATTTTGTTTTTGAAAGTTAATGCGTTAAGTGTTTCCCCGTGTAGCGTTCAAGTGGTTTGAATCCACTGTTTATCAACAACAAGCAGCAAGATGGGAGTTGTCTGGCTGAAATTCTTACTTCGACACACACACACACACACACCTATCCATAAATTGAAGTGTCATTTGTAAAGGTACAAGAGTATTTCTCTGGGGAAATTTAAAGAAAGAAAGTGATACCGTGACATCTCTCTCAAAATGTCATTTTGTCCCTACAAGCGACCTGTTGAAGAATGTCTGAAAACATGCTTCCTATTAATATGCCACCTCTTTCAAACAGCCCGAGATCAATGTGAGTGTGCAGCCATAACACAGGTAGAAATTGCTTTTGCAGATTATTTTTACTGCTCAGTACTGCATCTGAACAGTACAGTCTCACTCACGATGCATTTTGTGTTTTGTTCTTGAGACATTGTTAGTTTGGTAATATATTCCCTTATATTTACTCATGCTGTTGTGCACCATTTCACATAAGCTGACTATGGCAGCAGTCAGCTCAGGGTATATTGGATCATAGATCTGCATTAACAGATCAGAGTGCAACTGGAAGTAATTCAAAGATGATGCTGAGCTTTAAGCATCTGGTCTCAGCAAGTTTGTAAAAATGCATAAAAAGGCTTTTTTAAAAAAAATAAAATAAATGTGCAATATATTTGATGATAACTAAGGCTTATTAAAAAATAAACACAATCTAGGCTCGGACACAAGTGAGTGATAAAAGTGGGAAATATCTGAATAACAACTTGCATACAAGGGAGTTATAAGTGATAACATCTCTGGCTTCTTTGTCTACACACTTCACAAAGACATCTGTCTTGAATTAGTGGGACACAGTTATTAAATGCTTTCATGTGAAGAATGGATAAATCCAGGTAGCTACACTTTATCTCTGATTTTGAAAACAATTCACTTTGGAGAAGTGATGTTGTCTAAAGATATTCAAAACAAAATGCCATTATAAGTCATTCAGCATATTCCAAAGTGTAAAATAGAAGCACGGTTGACAACAGTCCAACAACACACTTTATGTCTTTCACATTAATCACAGAAATCATGATTAGCGTATTTATAACCGACTGCGTTATGCTTAATTGTATAGTTGGCCCTTTGCTAAGTACTTGGCTCAGTAAAAGCACTTCCACACTTTTCTTTTCTCAAGATTTCACTGATTTTTGAGACACAATAGCTCAGAGAATACAAATGGAAAACAATACCACAGAAAAGCTGTGGAGTCCCGATCCTGGTGTAAACACCAGTATGGATATGATTATTCAATGTATTCATATAAGGTTGACAGATGCAAGTAACAGCATTGTGCTACAGCGTGACAATAAGTCCCGACTCACCGTGATTGCTGGAACCCTTTTTCACAGTTGGCGTGTTGATCTGTATGGATTTGATTTATAGCAGAAGTTGTTTTGTTCTGTTTGATTAGATTAATTATAGCAACAACTTGCCTACATTTAAAAGCACAATAACTTCTACAAAGTCAGAGTCTTTAACTTTGCATTTAATTAAAACAGCAAAGTTAAATGCCTGAATTATACCACTGCTGTGGTGTCAGCATTTAAGCCCTTAACATGCACTCTTGTTTCCATTTAAAAACTACTCAAAGCTTTGAAGCATTTTGCTTGTTGTTATTGGTGTGCACCACTGATTAAGACAAGTGTGCGCACACATATGGATGTTTTCCTGTAGATGCACCATTAATGCAGAGTAAGGCTGCATTGCTGATGCAATTCTTGCAATGATATTTGGTATCGCAACATGTTTTACATCATTTGAAGCTTGAATTTGAAGCTTTGTGTTTTTAAATGTTTTGTAATCAGGATCAATGCCATGCAAAATACAGCATTTACTCTTTGAGCTGGTGAGTACGTCAGATTTGTTCAATGGCAAAATGCTGTGAGAAGGGAAGTGATGCATGAATGCTTCTGCTGAAGGCGACCACATTATCAGTTGTGGGGCAAAACAAATAAATTGTGTAGACATTTGAGGCTTTTGGCTAGTAGATATAGCCATTTTTTTCTTTTGGTGCTTCTTAACAGACTGTGTCGAAGCTTTGTAGTTAAGCAACAAAATTCTTCATAGTGTGGATTCTGCAATTGAGCTGGACCACCTACTGATCCATGATAGGGGAGTATATTCTGATCTGAGAACAGATGCAGATGGTGAAAAACTGGCATCCTCTTGCATGAAAGAGCTGGATCTGTCAAATGGTTGAGGTGTGATAGAAAACATTGTTTGGCTCTGATTCTATTGTGTCTTCTAATGAGATTTCAAAAACTTCCAAGTACAAACAGAATCCTTTTTTGCTTCTTCTTCTTGTTTCTTTTGATAAAAGAAACCAAAGGAACAAGATCGAGTCTTTGGTGGTACTGACGTTGCTGAGGAGCTGATTTGTGTATCAACACTGCAAATTTGGCTGATCCCTGAAGTACTCCTTAAACTGAGAAAGTTTTTTTTATTATTCTCAACATTTTTGCATCTTGATAAATGTACTGCGTCTTATGTAGCCTTTTTTTCTCTGTAATTTAGCACTCAAAGCGCTTTTTACCACAAGCCAAAAACACAATCATACACTATGTTGCTAAAAGTATTTGCCTTCACACACATATGAACTTCAGTGACATCCCATTCTTTATCCATAGTGCCTAATATGATGTCAGCCCACCCTTTGCAACTACAAAAACTTTAGTTCTTCTGGGAAGGCTTCCCACAAGGTTTAGGAAAGTGTTTATGGGGAATTTATGACCATTTTTCCGGAAGTGCATTTGTGAGGTCAGACACTTATGTTGGACGAGAAGGCGGGGCCTCCACTCTAATTCATCTCAAAGACACATCCATGTCTTTATGGACCTTGCCTTGTGCACTGGTGTGCAGTCATGTTGAACAGGAAGACGCCGTCCACAAACTGTTCCCACAAAGTTGAGAGCATGAAATGGTCCAAAGTGTCTTGGTGTGCTGAAGCATTAAAAGTTCTTTTCACTGGAACAAAGGGGCCGAGCCCAACTCCTAAAAAACAACCCCACACCATAATCCCCTCTCAACCAAGCTTCATTTGGCACAATGCAGTCAGGCAAATATTGTTCCCCTGGCAACCACCAAGCCCAAACGTGTCCTCAGATTGCCAGATGGAGAAGCGTGATTTGTTACTCCAAAGAACACCTTTCCACTGCTCTAGAGTCCAGTGGCAGCATGATTTACACCACGTGGATCCAACACTTTGCATTGTGCTTGGTGATGTAAGGCTTGGATGCAGCTGCTCGGCCATGGAAACCCATTCCGCGAAGTTCTCTATGCAATCTGAAGGCCACATGAAGTTTGGAGGTCTGTGGTGACTGACTCTGCAGAAAGTTGGCGACCTCTGTGCACTATGCAGCTCCGCATCTGCTGGCCGCACTCTGTGATCTTAATGTATGTGGCCTACCACTTCATGGCTGAGTTGCTGTTGTTCCCAGTCACCGCCGCTTTGTTATAATACCTAACAGTTGAATGGAGAATATTTAGTAGCAAGAAAATGTCACAACTGGATTTGTTAGGTATTTGATTTTATACACCTGTGGCCATGGAAGTGATTGCAACACCCGAATTCAATGATTTGGATGGGCGAGTGAATATTTCTGGCAAGATTTTATACATTCTGTTGCTTTAAGGTCTTTCTATCACACACACAATCAGATGCCAATGGAGCACTTTGGGCTTCTGTATCTTGCTCATGGACACGGGAAAATCAAACCATCAACCTTCCAATTAGTAGACAACCCGCTCTGCCTCCACAGCCACCCAAATTTGTACTGAGCATGGCAACAGGCACGCCATGAAGAAAATATATTCAACCATGCTGGCCCATAGTTCCAGACCCACCGGGACACTGTTGCTTTCTGTGCCACATGTTTTGTGACTCTTTTAGTATTTTTGCTCTCAACATTAAAAATGACTGTAAACAATTTAAATGATTTTTAAAATGTTTGCATATTTAATTAGTGTATCAGCCCTCTTGTAAAATGAAATCAGGGCAAAAACAGCCACTATCAAGACCCAAACTTTTAATTAAAGTGGAAAACTGCCTCCAGCCGAGACTTCCAACTTCTCGCAAACACAACTGGCATCTCCCATTGTTCCATTAGTGCCTTCACTGTGGACAATTTAAATTCAGTCATTATAACAATAGATGTTATATGCCAATTTTTTAAAGAACAAAATATTTCTCGTATAGCAGCTGGCAGATTGTTCATAGAGGAAATCTTCTATGATCATGTCCTTGTCCCTCGTAGCTTCCCCGTCCTATTCAGCTGTGATGAAGGATTTTCTTAGTTTTTTTATTTTCCTTTCATAGTTTGTTACTAAAAAAAAATGCTGTGTGTATGCGTGACCATGAAAGAAAACTCTCAAAATGATGAATGCACAATTAGATGGCACACTGAAGATTAGACATGTTCATTTACGTTTTACTGAAAGCAGCAAAAACGCACACTGTCACGTGTCCGTGCATTCCTGTGTGCTCAAGCTACACACGTAAGCTTAAGAAAAATAAATCATATTTGAAGTCTAAAAAAGTCTTTAAACAAAAGACATACATTAACATTAACATTACTCCAAAGGGTCACTTGGTCTGATTATAACACTGACTTCATCTTTTCATTCTGTCCTTTCTTTTTCCAACATTACTTTCTTTTTTCATTTAATAAAACACTTTTTTCCTCTTTAGTATTCTCCTTCTTTCATATACAAGCCTGCTTTCAAAGTGTATCGACCCTTTGACTTGTTCTTGTTGAGCTGGAAGACTTGTGCTGGCCATTGTGTTTAATTATGACAAAAGAAATAAGATGCATTGGGCTCATGTCACAGCATGATGAAGATGAAAAGAATATGACTTCCAATCAGGAAATGAATATGGCACTGACTCTCCTCGTGCTTGGTTCAGTAATGACTGTTCTTTCAGATCGCAGCCATGTAAACAAACAGAACCACAAACAGCAGCATTTCCATGATAAATGTGTTATACACCGTTTACTGCCTATGAGGTCACATGCAGAATGAGATTTTCAATTTCATCTATTGTATCCACAGTATCTGGTATTTTGTGAGTCAGTGCTTCAGTGTGTTTGTGTGTGTGTGTGTGTGAGACAGGAAACAATTCAATTTGATGGCTGATGCACTGTCTGTATATCTGTCCACCTGTCTGTCTGGAAGGACTTCTTCATTCACTTTTGTAAATTCCTACGGTGATGTTGCACTCAGTGTTTGAGGCACACAGAGCCATCTAAGCAATGAGACTGTCAGTACACATCACCGAGCAACCTGCCAAAACGACCCCAAAGCTAACATCAAAAGTGATCTGAAAGGTCTGAAATTACGGTCAGTGTGGTTTTTCTAGTGACAGTTGGAGAATACACATAAGCAATTTCTCAATCTAATTATCTCTGTATCCAAATAACAGAAAAAATAAATCCTTCTGCAAACACTCACATCTAGGTGTACCACCTGCACCCCTCCTTTCCCTTGCCGCTCCTCGCTAATCCACTTGAATGTAGCTGGATATTAGATTAGAAAGTTATAGATGTGATTATTCATCCCTGGGCGCAGCCATCTATTCGCTGATTAAAACATGAACTGGGGGCCATTATGTAACTGCTTAAAGAGATTATACTGAGTCACCCTCGTGGGGGCCTGCTCTCAATTGTAACATACAATAGAAACAGCACAGGCAATGGCACTCATGACAGCACGTTAGCTGTACCTTTATAGGTAGAAAAATGAAGTGTACCGGTTGCACAGAGCTTACTGCAAGTTCAATTTTTCAAGGAACTGAGTTTCTCTTCCAATATCTTCAATTAGTGAGCAAGAAACTGTCAAGTAGTTGGCACGGGTTGTTTTTTGGAAACGGATTCTCAAATAAAAAGACACCCTCCCTAGTTTCTGTGGCTTATTATATCATGAGAGAAAACAAGTAAACACCATGCTCTACCCAAGAAAAACTAGACTGGTTAAAAGATGAAAGCTCACAGTCAATATTATCACTCAAACTGAAATGTTCATAAGCTGGCTGTTGGCTGCTCATCACGAACCCTCTGCAGCTGGTGGAAAGTTCAGAACCTTGGATTTCTTTCCTAAAACCATAATGAAATAAGCAGTTTCTGCTCACGTATTATTAGTTCCTATATCTATAATCCCAGCCAATACTTTCTTCATATACATTTACCACGAGCTTTGGTGCAAGCGCTCTCATGCACCTGATATCTAAACGAACAGAGAAGATTAGACATCAGGCTCTTCTTCCTTATGTACGTAGAGTAAAATGTTTGCACGCTACATTATCTACATGAAGTGAGCTCGAGGAATCCAAATCCAAAGATGAACAATACCACCACCCCATTCCAGTGTCTGAAACGTTTTGGAGTAGGGGCTTTGAATGTTGTTTCACAACTCCAAACAGCTCCACAAGATGACTGATTAATTTCACTCTACTTGTCCCAGACATGGCACATGCAGCATAATCATGTAACTAATATACTTTTTAAAAAAAAATTGAAATGCAAAGAATACTGCTTCCTTTGTAGGAAAATTACTTGCTAGCTTATCTTAGCATGAAGACCAGAAACCAGCTACTATGAAAAGGTAACGGAGCCTAACCGTCAGCAGTATTTGTAGATTGTTTGTTCAGAACTATATAGACCTTAGGTTGTTGTTTTACAGGAACTATTTTGTAGTCTTCTTTAGTTGCCAGGCAACCTTATAGTGACAACAAGACTCCAAGGAGATGGTGCATTTGGCCAGATGTGCGTCTTATCAGTCTGTTCATCTAACTCTCAGCAGCAAAGACATTTAAGTATGCTGAAAATGCCTGGCACTAATCATCACGTTGCACATATCAATGCAACACTAAAAACAGTACTGATGACTGCTGAGTGCTGTATATGGTAAAGCACCCTTTTTTTTCAGTCTCTTCTCTGGATTATCGAGATATCATCTCCAGTCTTCTTCAGCACTGTCACCCTCTCTCATTATCGCAGCCTCTTTGATGCTGTGGGTTACAGGCAGAGGCAACCAATGGGAAATGTCTTCAACTTTCTAGACACGGTATCGTTAGTTCTGTAATGATGAAAAACATGAATATAGTGATGTTGGATTGTCTTTGATGAGGCTCTCGTTCAAAGAAAAAGAGAGACGGGGACAATGCGACAAAGTCCTGTAGGAGCTACAGATTTAGGCCCTGAGGCTGACAAGACACACACACACACACACACACACACACACACACACATGGTCTTAATTCTTTCATCTTAAGTGGAAGTTATTCATGAAGTGAAATAACAGTCACAAAATATAGTACAAGCAGCAATGGAGGGCTAAACTGAATCTTTGGTTATTTTTGGTTATTGCTGTGCCCCCTATTGGACGAATGCTGACTGCATTTTTTTTCCAGAGTTTTCTGAAAATGGGGTCCTGAGTCAATGTACCAACATCACTTTGATCAGAAACCCACAGAACTGATGAGATACAGTATGCCCTCACTTTATGTTTTGAGGTGGCTGTGACCAACTAAAAATAAAAATCAGAAATTAATATTAATTTTAGAAAAGCTTCATCTAAGGATCATTGTTGATATTATTTGGTAAGGAATGGGGTGAAAAGAGGGCTGTTAAAATACTTAAAAATGTTCATTAAGGCCAAAATACTAGAAAATCCAATAAGAGGAAAGCTGACATCATAAATGCTTTTAACTTGGCTTGACTGGAGGAATCCAGTGGTACCTTATTTTTAAAAACTGGGCTTATGGCTCAGAAGTTACATGCATAAACACACACCTTCAACTTCACACAGTGGTGGCGATAGAGGGGCAGAAACGTGGTAAAAAGAATCAGGGAAATGTCCCCAGAGAGTTACATTCCCCCATCGTTTTGTCATAGGGTCCTTTGAGCTGAAAGAGAAAAACATATTGCAGGCAGCCTCCACGTACATGTTCACAAAAAAGGCTGAAAGAGACCCAAAAGGAACTTTTCAAGAAGAGGCAAAAGTTATCAGATTTACTGAAGTGCTACCAAAACGGCCCTAATACACTGCTTGCATATTACATGTAAGCCATTGGCAGTCTATGAGTATGTAAAATATAAATGGCTTGTACAGCCACATGGAACAGTGAGGGCCCTTTCCTACCGACTGTTGCTGGGCTAAGTCCTGATCCATATCTAAGTGTGCCATATGTTTCTTGGGTAACTTATTGCTTTCCCATTCCCAATAAAGTGGCAGAATAAAAAGGCTTTTACAGGTCCCTGTGGGTAGCAGCTACTTCCACTGGTAGTCACTGAGCTGCAGGCTGCTGTGGTGACAAATGGCACCAAGCGCATATTTTACTATTGCCATTTACAATGCATGATCCAGGCTGTGCCGCTCAAATGACTGCGCAGCAACACTGTCGAGAGTTATGGTAGCTGTGAGTGTGTGTGTGTGTTGGAAACACACACACACACAAATGGTATACGAGCAAGCAGAATTTGGATGCATCCTTTTAAAAGTAATCATTGTAAAGTCTGCGGAGCAAAATTCAAGTGGCTATTGCTACTGCATATTTTTGTTTGAAAGTTCATTATTATCTAATTTATCTATTGGCAGCGGTACTAAAGGGCTTCTCCTTTATAGGTGAAGTCTCTCATTTTGCTTTTAAAAATCCTCCATTCAGGCATTTATTTTTGAGTACACTCCTGTATTCACGTTTATGACAAATAATCACTTGTTCCTGGTAACCTGCTTGAGATAATACACACCGCGAAGACGTAAATGTACAATAGTTGGGTGAGCATTCGATGGCCACGACACTGTTAAAAGCGCATAGCGCACAATCCTTATCTTTTATTAAATAATCCATTTATCGTGTTTAACCCAACAACAATAAAAGAAACTGCTACCTCTCACGATTTATGTCCTTAAGCAGATCCAACGGACGTGGCCGTCAGGGGGCAGACATTAGTCGGTCAGCCATCGAGAAACACTATCCGTGCTTTGCTCCACACTGCGAGATTCTGGAGGCGCACGAACTCGTACACGGGCAATCAAATGATAGTCCAAAAAAAAGAAGAAAAAGAGTTAAACAACTCCCTCCCTCGTTTATATTAGTGTCTATGAGGAAATAAAGGTTGCTTGAAGCCTGCGATGTCGTTAGGAGTGAGCGTACGCACCTGCCAGGAACACAACTCTGTTCAGACGTGTCATTAAAAAGTGAAACGCGTTAGGTGCGGGTTTATTTTCGTTCTTATTTTTGGGTGTGCGTCCATGAAAGAGGGGGAAAGGGGAGCAAAGTAGAGAAGAGAGGGAGAAATCGAGTCTCGTATGGTAGCCAGAGGGCGGTGGCATTTCTCTCTGCGTAAACAGAGACGGTGGAGAAGGAGAGAACGCACGGAGAGAGCTTAGTGGCAAGGCAGCAGTGCCGCTGACACGAGTGACGGGAGCCCGCGGTTGTTTCCACCTCTTCTATCACAGCTCGCCCTGCGCCTTTTGGACACGGACTTGGACATCGGGATAGAAGTTGTACCCCAGCCGCTTTGGTTTTGGACTCGTTTGATTAACCAGCAGGTCCTGTTGTGGAGGAGGGGGGTTCTCATTTCACCCAACGCGGACGGAGGAGTTTTGTGTGTTTATGTGTGTTACGCGTTGCCTGTAATGGGTAAAAGTGGACAGAGAAGTGGAATAGTACTCGGGGGTTCGAGCCTGGTGAGAATGAGCGCCACGCCGAGGATCCTGATCGTCCTGGTGCTCATACACACAGGAGTCGCTCAAGGTAAGGCGTGAGAGTGCGTGTTGTGCCAAACGCTTTAATTACACCTTGCACGTTTGAAAGTGATGGGCCTTCTCCTTCATGGCCGAGATGCGTTTAAGTGGCATGGGCGGCATGCCAATTAGACCGAGAGAAGTATCCCCTCGCCAAGGAGGTATACTTTTGCCATATTTCCATTTAAATTGACTTGAAGCTGAAGACTATATGGCCAGCATCTTAATGCGTGAACTCTGTGTGTGCGCATTTTCTTGCCCGCTTTAAGTATGCAGTTTAAACTGAAAGAGCAAAACTAAGCCCACTTTTTTCCTTGGGAAATACAACTAATCGGCTAATTAATCAGCGAAAGACCGGAAATAATAGCCCACTGTTAAAATAAATGTAAAAAATAGATAAAAAATGCGACTTAACAAACGGGGAGACGTGCTTGACCTGCTACTGAAAACCAGAAAAATAGGAATATAATTACAGAAGTCCCGAGGAGCGCTGTGGGGACTTACAGTCGGAACCGAGCATCGCAGTGATTTTCTGCCAGTTCTGTTTCTTTGCAAACGGGCAAATTAACTCTGTGCAGATGCAGACACATTAATGTGAGAAGCGTGAAGGGCAGGGCTGGAGAATCCGCGATTAGGCGACTTGTGCGTTAATTGCGGAGTACTTGGCTAAGATTAACGACGCGCCATTGCTCCGATTCAAAGAGCGATCACAAGTCAAAAACACTGCGCCGCCACAAGGTTAAAGGCAATTACGGTCCACGGCTCTCGTAAGGAAATCAGGAGCAGGCAGAAGAAATGAGCTGCACACCTCACGGTTGCGAGTGAGGATGCGATGCCAGGAGCTCGTCCGCCCAGCGTGATTAACCAGAACCCAAAGATGGCTCAACATATGATGTAAAGATGATTGGGTGCTGAGGATTAGAGCCTTGCGCCCCGAGTGAAGCATAGCAGGGATATTAAAGTGATATTTCTGAGGCGTGACAAGCAGCCACCCACTGTGGCTGGTGGTGTTTGTGGGGGGATGTCGCGGGTCGTACACTGTAAGCAGCCCAACTTTTAACCAGATCATCTACTGGATCTATTTTTTTTTTAACATTTCCTATGAGCCATGTGGGGATTCATGGAAATGCTGAAAGCAGACACATCTCTCTCTCGTTCGCACTCTTGCTGACCTTCTTCAGGGAGAACTTGTGCCCTGTTAATGTTCCTCTAAAAGACGCCCAGCCCCTCTGCTGTTTTACAGCACTGCTTAATTCACCACCTTTTAAAGCTGACCTTCTCAAAGCCGCTTGTGGTTGATTTCTTTTTACCCTCTATTTAGCTATGATCTTAGAGTGACTTATCAGGACTTCAGTAAGTCTTTACCCTCTGTCATACAACTGATATTCCACTTGAAAACCTCTTAAAGGACAGCCTAGAGTAACTGTCACCGTCCACAGCAGGATGCAGTGTATAAATTAGTATTGACATTACAGATTAGCCTCAGGTTTTTTGTGCTGAATTTGGGTAGTAATTGGACATGATGTTGCTGCCACCTTTCTCTCAGTGCCCTGGGGAACAGCATTTCAGTAACGGCTTCAAACATTCATTATAACTGTTCTCCATTGGTTTACTGTTAAATCAATACATTGCAATTTAGGGACACAGTTTGAGTAGGGTTTCACGAACCTCTGATAAATTGCACCTTGGCACCAGTATGCGACTCAATTTAACTTTCATAGTAAAATCTAATAACTGACAACTTAAACTGTTGATGCATTTTTAGGTAGAAGAAACTCGTCTTCCCACACTCCTGAAAGGCGTAACTTTTCTCTCATTAAAAAAAAAAGCTTTATTTGTCTCCGGTTCTCCTCTTCTGCATTCATTTGGCTTGTCTGCTACGTTTGTCCTTTTTTGGTTTTTGCTTTTCTGTTCCAGCCCCTGTCTCTCAAGTTGTTTGCTTGTGTGAGAGCAGTCACTCCATTAGCTGTTTTTAGTGTGCATAGTTGATCCTCTCTGTGCATCAGCGTGAGAGAGCCTCCTTCAAATCCCGAACACCATTTCGGTGTGCGTTTGGTCTTTGAATAGGAAAATACATCCAGTTGTTCGAGCCAAACTGTTCCGCTCTTCACTGCTTCTCACGTATCACTAAATGTCTCATGGCCAGTTGCTGCCTCTAGTTTTTAACTCCGCTGTGGAATAAGCGGTTTGGCAAATTTAATAGCCGAGTTTGTTTTTGAGGTCATGACTAATGATGTTCAGGATGATGGTGTTTGTGGGAACGATGCTGGTGCTGCTTTGGATTCAAATCTGATCATAATGAATCACAAGGTTCTTCAAATAGAGGGAAGATTAAAAAAGAAATCCATTTTGAGTACACTTGTTCCATACAAAGGGTTCAATCCAAGTCATTTCACTTCACATTCAGTTCTCCCCTAAGCTTTTAATTATGA
>VUQK01014464.1:0-13717 GCA_015106715.1 Bujurquina vittata
CCAGCAGTCACTGGCTATGGCTCAAAAGAAAGGAGACAGTGTGGGGAACAAAAAGACCACCCCAGATGACACACACCCAGGTCTGATCAGCCTGAGGTAGGCCTGCTCCAGCTGAGAGTGTATTATATAATTTCATAACCCACTCGTAAACAGTGAGCAGAGTCACTAGGGATTGTAACATCTAGACATTTAAAATAACACATACACACACACGCACGCACACACACACACACACACACACACACACACACACACACACACACACATATATGTGTAGCTAGGTCTGTCCCCTTATTTCCTTTGTTCTCTTTTTTCTTCTCTCTCTTCTTACTCTTTCTTTCCTGCCTGCCAGACCTGGCAGTCATATTGCATAACAATGACCAAAATAAATTAATTAATAAAGACAAACTTTAACAAGAGAGAACATATAGCACTCTTCTTGTAAAAGCAAATATGTTTGGTACAAAAATGCATTCGGATTAAGATTCCATTTGGAAAAACAGCCAGACATGACAGCCCAAAAAACCCCAAAACAAAATAAAAAAAGACAAAAAAAACAAAACAAAACATACAAATGCTGACTCTGAGGAAAGGCTGCCGAAAATGAAGCTGACCAAGCCCCACCCACAAATAGTTGTGCGATTATCACAATAAACACAGCAGTCTTTTCTCAGCAGAGTTTATTTTATACATTGGTTTATTGTGCATTACACTGACTCATGAAAGAGCCTCGCTAATGTTAACAGAGAAAATATTTGCTGACACATATTCTTTACAGTCATACCTAACTATTTTAACAGTCTCAATATTTTGCTTTCCTTGTTTGTATTGTAATTTCTCCAAAACATGTTGATCATAATTATCGATAGTCTGGTATAATAAGTAGTTTTGTTTGGAATTGCGGGGCTCGTCTGTATCATTGTTCCACAGAAGAGCTTTATCAAGAAGTGGTGATAACCAATTTAGCCACCAGATGTCACTGTGGAGATGGGTTTTTGGTTGTTTCCAGATTTGGGCACAAATGCTTTGAGTGTTTCAGTGTTTCTTAAAGCCTTGCTTTGCCCATTAAGGGTAAACAAATGTCAGTACCATGTACAAACATGACGTGGAGAGCCAAGTGAATATCAGTTGACTATCTGGCAGACCTGAGGGCTTCAACTGATGAAATACCGGTTCTTGATTACACGTTGATGGAACACAGACTGCTGAACAGGAACTCCGGCTCCAATGAAGAGGGAAGGACTCAAGGACTCGTCAGACTTCAATTATCCAACCCAATAAACAAAACCAAACAAAATTCAATAGTAGAATAAGCTGATGGCAGAGAAGATCTGGCAAGTTTCCATGAAATGCATTGCCCTCACAAATGTGCCACCATTTAAGGGGAAATAAACAGGCTTTCCAACTGTATTTGATTTATTGTCAAAAAGCATTGTTACAACAAAGAAACATTTGACCAAACACAAATTTTCTTTCTTTTTGTTCCAAGTTTATACTTATTTCGGACACAAGGAAACACACAGATTTTAGAGACACCTGAAAAAAACCCCAAAAAACGGACTGGACCCTGATTTCATAGCTGTTTATCATTTAACTGGAACATAAATATGTGTTCCGGAGGAAATAGATTCGTAGCAGAAGTTAAAGGAAGAAGTCAATCTCCTTAACCCTGAAATCTCATTAACACAGGACTGATAAAAGGCTTGTCAATGATTGGTTATTAAACAGAAGGAAGATGAAGAGGTAAATCACTTTTTATAGTTATAAATTGTACTGTAATATTTATTTTCTGACATCTAGCCGAAACGATTACGTTGGCAGAAGATGATCCCCCCCCCTCTCTAGATATGCAAATGTATTTATGGGAACTTCCATTTAAGAATGCAGTCATACAAGATTGAATGATGCCATAAGAATGAAATCATGGGTAAAGCTCACTATTAAAGGCCAGCTGCAGGACAACATTCAGTCTAAATGCCAGCGTAATTAAGAAGGCACACCCTCTGCCAGTTGTAAGGTATCACGTAACAGAGTCTAACAAACCATTATTTATTTCTTACGAGATCTTAAAATGAAGTAAATATGAACTGGGATAAACAACAACACCTGATATATTGCAGTATCATTATTCATTTATCCCTCAATTTCCATCCCCCTCTTTATTTCTGGGGTCAAAAATGACCTTTCCTGACAAAGGGACAAAAGACAAACTGGAAAATTAGGTCTAACGAACAACAAATGGGTTATACATGCCAGAATGAATTTCAAGTTCCCACTTCCATGGGTGCATCCTCTTTTTTGTTTTGTTTTTATTATCTCATCTCATTTTCCTGTCTTATCATGATCTCAATGTACTGCTGTCCAAACAGGTTTGCTTTTTCAAGATGAGCTCCATCAACTCTCTATAGGTTCCTTATTAGAATTTTTTCTTTTTCCCTTTTTTTAAAAATTCATTTTGGGGCAGAGAAGGATAGATAAAAGAAAAAAAAATATGGAGAAAATAAGAGAAAAGACAAAAGAAAATATTGATACACAAACCAACAATCTAGTTGCATTGTGTGTGCGTGTGAGGGAGAGTGACAGTGTGAATATCTGTATCTGTCATGAAACATACTTAATAATGAAGGTGAGAAGCCACAACAACACCCCCCAGTAGCCAGACAGAGGAAGGTGCAGGAGACCTGAGCCATCTGCTGCCCCTTAAGAGCACTGAAGATGCAAAGCCACTTCAGAAGAGGAAGGAGGGAGTCCATAGATAGAACCCTCATCGCCAAAGGCCATGAGTAGCCAGAAGAACCAGAGGCAATGGGCAGCCCACCCTGCCAAAGGGACAGTCATCTCACAAGGCCAGAGCCACACCTAGATGCCTGAGAACCAGATGACAAGTCTGGGGGCCCATATTCATACTGAGCCCCAATGCCAGTCAGCCACTCATACAACAGCTGTGACAAACATTTGCATGATAGGGGCGACCCTGAGTGCTAGGGCCCTATTGCCGGAAGCATGTTCAACAAATTTAAAAACAAACTCAGAGTTGATCACCTCTGAGATCGGCAACTCTGAGTTTTGTGTTCCAGAACAGCTGAGTTAGTTCAGAGTTAGTTCACCCTGAGTTAGTGGATGTGTGATTAAGGAAAGAAAGGCATCAGCAGAGCTCTGATACCAGGACTCACCATGGCAATGGGTAAAATAGCAGAGCCTCCATTTTAACCCAGTGCATCAATCATTGATCACTGATCAGTGTGTTCAGTGTCTAAATGCTTCATACAGATCCATGTGATTTAAACAGTGATGCTACAGTAACTACAGCAAATCTTTCAGAGGAACTGACAGTCTGACAGCTGCAGAAGAGCTGACTCTTCATCTGGGACATAATCTGCCTGTTGATGAGTGAACGACTGTAAAAGCTTCGTGTTACGTACAACAAATAAATAAACGTCTAACTGGGATTTCAGTGCTTGTAGAAACATAAACTCATGCAGATGACTTTGCTCCTCTGATGCTCTGACAGCAACTTTATCAATGAGGAAATTAATGCAGTTCAGGTGCAGCAGGAGGGGAGGAGCCAGAGAGACACTCAGAGAGTTTCTTATATAAAAGCTGCCAGTGAGCAGGTTAAGTTCAGTCTGTTACCCTAGTAACTTACTCAGAGCTGAAGTTAGAACTCTTTCTGGAACAGTTTCCCTCATTATAGGGTTAACAAATCCTGAGGTTTTTTTTTGCTAAACCTGCTTTCTGGAAAAAGCCCCAGAGGTCCAGAAACATTTTCTGTTATTCATAGTTTAAGATTTTACATTATAGTTTAATTTTATTTCGTTTTTAACTTTTTTTTCTCTAATCCAGTTTGTTAATTAATTTTTAGAGTGGTTTTGCTCATTTGTATTAGTTTTTATTTTTTGTTTAATGCTTAGTTTTAGTGTAGCCAGCAGTTATTTATCAGTGAAAACAGTCCATTACGTTGTCACCTTTCTGCATGACTGCGATGCTGGTTTTCTGTCGGAGCTGCTCACAGTATTTAACACAGTAAGTATTTAATGGGCTTGGTAAAATACTCACTAAAACTTCTGCTCTGGGTCTTTCTGGGGCCTAGGTATGCAGCCAATTTAAGTGTCCACTTTTGTTGCTGCATTTATTTTTGTGTAGTTGCATTGTGTGTGTTAATTATCCTGTGATTGTGTGTTGGTGATTTATATGTCATGTTCCAAACTTGAAAATTGCCTTTCATGGATGAGGACAGAATTATTAGCCCCCATATGAATATTTAATTTTAAAAACATATTTCCCAGCTGCTGTTAAACAGAGTAAGGCATTTTAAAACACAGCTTTCCCAAACAGACTAATTTTGGACACTTACATTTTTTTACTTTTTTAGTCAGTAGTGTATATTTTTTGCTGGATAACAGCCTGCAGTCATTTGTTGTAGTTTAACAAGTCTCACACACCTCTCATGAGCAATTTCAGCCCTTTCTTTAGGTATGTTACAATTCCCGAGTATGCACTCAGTTGATTTTCCAACCTGACTGCGCTCACAGCATTCAACTATGGCATAGGGACCTCTCTTTAATTAGGGTTTTTAATTGGCTTGCGAGGGGTCATTTCCTTTGAATTTCTGTCATTACGTAGAGGAAGTCCTCCTCTTCGGCCTTGTTTTAGTTTTATTTTGTTCGGTTTAATATTTCAGTCCGCTTGGTCCCTTCAAAGATTTGGCTCCAATTCAGTCGACATAAAATCACACTACAGACGTATAGGATTAATTTAAAGATAAAGTATGTAGGGATTTAAACCTTCTGATGATCTTTTTTCCTTCTGATGTTTGATTTATATCCGTAGATGCAAAAATGGTTTTTGGAGCGCCGAAATTTTAACTAGTCACTACTAGTTAAAATGAAAGGAATACTCGGCTCTACAGAGCTCTGACTTAGTCAGCCTGGCAACAGCACTCAAAAGAAACCTAGGGTTGTTCCTATTTTCTTCAATTAACGATGAATAGTAAGATGTCCTAGCTTTACAGAGGCTTTTTTATAGAGCAAAAAACTCTTTTTCCAGGCTAGATGAGCATCTGCTAAGTTAGTGAGATGCCATTCCCTCTCTAGCTTACGGGTTAGCTGCTTTAAGCTGCGCATGGAGTCAGGCACTTCTGATTTGAGCCTTCCCTTTTCAGAGGAACTACAGTATGCAAAGTCGTACGCAGTGAGGATGTAAAACTAAAAACGAGATAATCTACCTCACTGGGAGCAGCATAGTAAAGGTGGCAATTCTGCACTGTTTTGGCACATGGCACTGTAGCGCATAATAATGAAGGAATTATATCATTAAACTTAGTTAAAGCACTTTCAGAAAGACTAATACTTTAATAAAATTTATTCCCCACTGCTGTCTAATCTATTAGCGTAAATTCAAATGTTATTAGGAAATGATCAGACAGGAGGGGACTTTCAAGGAATACTGTTAAGTCTTCTATGACATATGTCAGTACAAGATCCAGAGTATGATTTAAATGGTGGGTGGGCTCCTTTACATTTTGAGAGAAGCCAATTGAATCTAATAATAGACTAAAAGCAGAGCTGTAGCACTTGGGTTTTCCCAGTTTCTCTGAGCATTAAACATCTGGTGACATGCAAGGTCTTTTAAAACCTAATTTATTCCCTCTAATTCTCTCCCTTTGTTTACATAACGAAAGCATCATTAAGAAGACCTGCGATCTTTGATGTGGTGTTGGTGTGGTGTGGTGGTGTTCCTCAAATTCCCACAACCTCTACTGTTGTTTGGATTTCAACTTTCAGTGTAATACAACAGGTTTGTGCAGCAGTGTTTTCATATATTTTTTCATGAGCACTAGTTCAAAGTTTTGCATTACACACGGCATAAAAGAGTAATAATTAGATGCTCAGACATGTTGTATTCTGCCATTCAGCATTTTATAGTTTGTTTTTTTTCCCTCCCCTCTTTAATTTTACCATTTTTTTAGGACAGAATATGGAATCTCCACGGTTTTACAGAATCCTGCGACCCATTCTGCTCAGTGTATTAATACTGGGATGTTTAGTAATTCTGGTTTTGACGTATTTTAAACCATCTAATGGTTGGTTACCCAGTTCTGAAGAGTCAATAATCAAAGTACCTAGCCCCAAAGCCTTCTCCAGCAACAGCAATAAAAAAATGATGATTATACTGATCTGGATCTGGCCCTTTGGACAAGTGCACAATATGAAGGATTGTTCACGTTTCAACATTGATGGCTGTTACATCACAGCAGACAGGAGCTTCTACGATAGGGCAGATGCAGTCATAATTCACCACCGAGACCTCCGATATGACCTGACCAATCTGCCAAAGCTCAAGCGGCCACCATTCCAGAAGTGGATATGGATTAACGCAGAGTCGCCTACACACTGCGCCAAGCTACCTGGATTAAACAACCTGTTCAATTTGACTGCCAATTATCATCAGGATTCTGACATTCCAGTACCTTATGGGTACATTCTACCAGTAGAGCGTGAGGAGAATTTTATACCACCAAAGAAAGACAAGCTGGTCTGTTGGATTGTGAGCAACTGGAACCCGAATTACGTGCGTGTGAGTTTTTTCAATGAATTTAAAAAACACATTCAGATTCACACATTTGGAGGAGCCTTCGGGAAGCGCATCAATAACAATGACTTTTTACCTACCATGGCCAGCTGCAAGTTCTATCTGTCATTTGAGAACTCCGTCCACAGGGACTATATTACTGAGAAACTGTACAACCCACTGTCAGTGGGGACGGTGCCAGTGGTTCTTGGCCCACCCAGGGATAATTATGAGAACTTTATCCAGGGAGATGCCTTCATTCATGTGAATGACTTCAAAACACCCAAAGAGCTGGCTGATTACCTGCTCCTCCTGGACAAGGATGAGAAAAGGTACCTCAGGTACTTTGATTGGCGGCGGCACTTCAAAGCAAAGCTTGGTGATTTCCCATTCGATTATATATGCCTGTCCTGTGCTTACTTGCATAGGAACAAGGAGTACAAGACAGTCAACACCCTTAACAATTGGTTCTGGAGTAACTAATGTTTTTTAGAGTTGACCCCTACGTTAACACAAAGATTCATTGCTTTCCAATGAGATGTCTCACTTGTTGTTCTTTTTTCTTTGAATTTTAGTTGCTGTGAAATTTTAAGCTTTACTCTACTTTTTGAATGATTCATTTATAATTTTCTTTAATTGTTGATGCCAAGAAATGACATTGACAATGCCAGACTTTATTTTAACCTGTTAACTGGCAGTGTTCCGCCCGCGGGAAATTTGTAGTGCTTCCAAATTTGAAGCCTTATAGCACAGTGACGCTACATTCCACCCTTACGATTCTTTTCGCTAGACCCTGCGAATTGGATTGACACATTATTTGGCCAATCATATTATGAAATGGGTTTTCCAGAGCCAATAATAACCAGACAGCATCATGTGACTTCTCTGGACATGCCCCAAATTGCATGTTGCCCCAAGTGCAAGTTATTATTCTCAGCTCGTGCTCCTGTTATATGCCATTTAGATAAATATGTCTCGTGCAACAGTTGTTGCACAGGACATTGTTTATTGATATTCGGTGATATTTGCTTTGTGGTGCGCTTTGCATTTGTGGGAGGTGGGGGATAATTGTTTGGGAGGAGGTTGTAGGTTGTATATCAGAGAAGGACAATTGGGAGGACTGTTCTTTTTTTATGTGTATATGTAGTGTTTACATTTACTGTAACTTTTTATCAATATAACAATTGTTTTTTTGTGTCGTGTGTGTGAGTGTGAAGGAATAACTGAAAATAGACTGGGTTTTTTGTGAATATTTTCCTTTTACAAATTAGGGCAACCTCTGATTTATATGTCTATAATTATAATTAATTTATATTATCAGTAAATTTATTTATAGCAAATGATTTCTCTGTGTATTATCTTTCCTTGGAGACCTCAATGATGATTGTATGTTTAAGCATTCAAGACTTACAGCTATTTGAAGTTTTTATATCAAAGGCTATTCCACTGGTGCCACCTGGTCTCCCGAAATGGCACCAGTTGGGGAACACCTGGACATCAACACACAACAACCTAACCAACAAAACCTAACCAGCACAAGTTTTTGTGCTATTTTGATAAAAAAAAATTAAATACAAGTAGACAACACTTAATTCTACAGTTTCATTATATTTTCCAATCCATATCTTCAGCACTTAGTTTTCCAACTCTGTGTTCCAAATGTAATAGCTACATACTAATTACAGTTACAGCATTTTTGACCACAAAAAATGAAAAATATAGCTATATAGACATGTCCACAAAGAATCCAAGCTTTTGCATGTACTCCAAAGAGTTGAAGAACAGCAGCTGATTTAATTTGATATACTTTTTTTCCTAGGTTAAGGTTAAGTAGCTCCTGTTCATGCTGCTCCTGACAGCACTTGAATGAAATGCTTGGCAGGCTATGTCAACAAGGAAAGTAGAAAGAGGGTGCATGCAGTCTAGCAGAATTATAAAAAAATGTTGGGCAATACCTGCTTTCAATTGGGAATTGAGACTATGGACTATGGGAGAGGTCAAGATCAGCTTTGTCCTAAAACCACAAAATTCACGTCGCACTGAGATCACGTCTGGACAAACAAAAAAAAAACCCTCTTGGAACACCCCCATACAACAGAAAGGAAGTTAGCCATCTTGGCCTGAACTTTGCCCTTTGCCAAGTCAGCCATTATGCAGCGCTCGTATTTTAACTAGCACTTAGCCACGTAGTAACCTTCGTGAAATTTTTCGATTTAAAAAAGTTACCAGATTGTTGTTAAAACAAAGACCTGGAGTGTTCAGAGGTTTTGAATAACATTTCAGAATTTGGAATAACATGTGTACAGAATTTAAATTCACTGGTGCTTTAAGATTATTCAACATCATGTACTGTAACAGTTACAAAGTGGATTTAAAGTAAATGTATAGAGATTTATGACTGATGGCAAAAACACATATGCAAAAAATAAAATATAAAATTAAAGAATAGGGCTTGCATACCTGTTCATTTTTGTTTGTTTTTCTTTATGGTGAGTCACTTACACCTGGTTCCTAACACAGGCCTCTGATGACTGGTAAGTAAACAGAAAGAAGGTGAAAAGGTACCATATTCATACCTCAGCAGTTGAAAGATATATTCAGCTGCTCTTAAGTGGCTAATCAACTTTAGTTATTTTAGATAACAAAAACATAAAACTGCTGTTTGGATTGCGAATGCATTTTTGGGAGAGTCCCCTTCAGAGGGCCAAATTATGGAAGAACAGTATGAATTATACAAATGTGATTTATCCAAGTTTGCGGTAATATACTGAAAACTTTGTTAAATTTAACTAACTTCAGTGATACAAATTAATATTGTAGTATCTCCTGAGTTGTGGTGCTTTCAAGTCAGTTACGTGTCAAAGAGACTATAATGTCTTTTGAATAGCATAAATATTTAGACTAATTATTAAAAGAGCAAACAATGTTTGTACACATAATATAAATTGATGCCAAATCAAATAAATATATTTTACATCCAATAGTTTTGGACAATTTAAAGACCTCACACTGAAGAAGAAAAAAGGAGTCCGCACACCAGCAGAGCTCCTGAATAATAATGTTTAAAACAGACAAAACTATAAAGAGAGAGTTTGGGCTATAGGCTGTCCTTTCTCAGACTAAACAAACAATGCAGGAAACATGTTATTTATAGATGCCCACACCTAAAGAAGGTTAATGTGATAGTGGGTGCCCTCCAACCAAAAATGGAAGAAGAGCACCAAAGACATCTAACAAATGTGTACAAAATCAACAATCAGCATGAAGGACATGAAATGCTAAATGTTAAGATAGGAATGCAAAGTGGCAAACTGCAGGTATTAGTTGGTCCCCTTTTTTCTTCTTCACTGTGCCACATTGGCCCAGCACCCAGCATTTATTTATTTTTTGTATTGTGCATGTCCTTCTAATTTTTTTTTTACCCTGGCCATACAGCTGGAACAGGCAGAAAATTGAAATTCCATTTGTGCTATCAGCTGCAGGCTGAGGTATCTGTTCGGCTGGTAGTGATTATTGACATTGTGATGCGTTGTACGGTCTAGCCACTGTTGAGACGAACGACCTACGAAAGCGCTTCTTCCTGCAGCGAGGATGTTTCAGTCCCTGACTGAAGCACCTGCTTATCTCACCCACGGTCTAATGCAGAGGGTAGTGGGGGTTTTCCATGATGGATTTCAGCTTTACTAACATCCTGCTCTCACCCACCGCCATCCCAGAATCCAGGGGACATCCCAGCACAGAGCTCAACCTACGCACCAGCTTGTCAATCCCGCTCCTGTTCCTTTTGGTGCATCCACCCCCCCAGCAGGCCACTGCATAGAAAAGGGGAGATGCTACCCTAATCCCTCAATGTGTCTTGTTTAGGAAGATTAGAAGTCATATTGAAGGCTTTGTAGAGCATCAAACGAAAGCAGTGGCTCGAAAAACAGTTTATAAAAGTACCAGGACCGTCACCATGCACAAAAATATACGGAAATAACTTTGATCACATTCTCTCGCAGCAGTGAGAGAATGCATCTACTCCTTTCTAGCATAGCGCCCCCAATGTACTGCATTTTTTTCCCAGATTTTAACGCTGATGCCGAAACCAAAAGACCTTCCCCGTGTTTTCATACCGAGGAGCTAACTTCCTTGTTTCTCACATCTTGTAAAAACATCCTTGACACTATTGCTCCATTTAAAACTCTACAGCTTAGGCCAAAATGTGAGCTGTGGCTAAATGATTTAACTCGTGCTGCCAGACAAGACTGTAGGAAGGCAGAGCGCAAATGGACGAAGGATAAATTACAGGTGTCTTACGATGCTCTCAAAGCTGGCTTAGCTATCAGAGAGCTGTGAGGGCTGAAAATACTAACTATCTCACTGGTATTTTAAATAACTCACACAAACCTCGTATGTTGTTTAGTGCAATTAACACTTATCTTAAACCCCCTCAATATGCATCTCTTAATTTCCCTTCCGCTTCTTGCAAAAAAGTTCTCCAGTTCTTTGTGGATAAGGTTACTATGATCCAAGCAAACATCGTGACTCTGACTATTGATCCGTCTGTCTCTGTTGAATGTCCTGCTGTTTTCAGTAAATTTGAACCAGTATCTCTCTCCTTTCTTGAGAAAATAGTGTCTGACTTAAAATCCTCAGCCTCTCCCATCGATATTATCCTGACTTGCTTATTCAAGGAAGTTCGGGGTACCATTGAGGCTAATATATGGTCTATTATAAACAGTAGTCTTGTCTCTGGTGTTGCTCCCTTACACTTTAAGCAAGCAGTGGTGCAGCCTCTGATGAAAAAAAGCAAATCTTGACACCTCAGTGCTCTCTAATTTTTGACCAATCTGCTGTTGGTTTTTAAGATTTTAGAGAAGGTGGTTCTTTTGCAGTTTTAACCTTTTTAGGTACGCATAAGATCCTTGAGGTGTTTCAGTCTGGTTTTAAGGCATTTCACAGCACAGAATCAGCTTTGACGTGGTTTCAGTCATAACTGTCGGGCAGAAGTTTCAGAGTCAGTTTTGGAGGCTCAGCTTCTTCCTCTGTCCCCCTTTTATGTGGAGTTCCACATATATCTATTTCCCCTAGGATCGATTTTGAAAAAATATGGCATCGCCTTCCATTTTACACTGACGATTCCCAAATCCAGCAGTGCCTGAGAGGAAACAATGACAGCTCTCTGAAAATATAAACTAAACATCTTAATGACATCAATGCCTGTATGGCTTTAAACTTTTTACATAGCCCCCAAACTATGGAATGAGTTGCCCCTTAATGTTAGGTCAGTTTCTTCTCTGCATGTTTTTACAGTGTGTCTTAAAACCTATTTTATTCTTTGACCTTCAAATCGGAGTGAGAGCTATCTAAGCTGTTGTATTGTTTTTTAATCTTGTGATTTTTTTTAGATATATTTTATGTGTTTTGGTGTATTTATCTTATTTTCCTTGTGTGTACAGCACTTTGGTTAACTCTGTTATTTTAAAATGTGCTTTATAAATAAATTTGGATTTGGATTGTTTCTTAAATTTATTATTTAACCCTCCCCCTTGGAGTGTGTGTGTGTGTGTGTGTGTGTGTGCGTGCGTGCGTGTCCATGTGTGGGTTCACATATGCATGTGGTCCCTCCTAAATTAAACCTGGTGACCCCATTCATCACACCCTCATGAAAAAACATAGAAGTAACCAAGAATAAAAGCACCTTAGTGAAAGCCAGCATCCAGACCCCTAAATAATTGGAAAGAGAGAAGCAAAAACCCGACATGAAATATTTGCTTTTTCAAGAAGAGCTCTATTGGCTTTCTTTAGACTATTCGTGTTAATATTTATATACATGGCCGACCAGGAGCTCAGAAAACCCGAGGCCACACATCCTCATGGCAGCAGTGCACACACCCCAGAGGAGGAAGGAGGGAGACCCCAGATGCAGCCCCAAAGTAAATGGCCAAGATACCAGAGAGCCAGAGCCAAAATGATATCTCGATATTTTTTAAGCTGAATGGCGATAAATATGCTATATATCTCAATATTCTTTCCCCAGAAGGTATAAAAAAAGGCACTTCTGAGTCAAAGCTCATGTCCCAAATGTCACACAGGCACTTTTATTAACATTGAGCAGTAGATGGGAAAAAAAAGTCGCAGGGGGGGGGGTCTGAAAAGCCACTAAATCTAGCAACAAAGTTGTTAGGTTGGCAACAATGATCACACGGTAGGAGCTGCACTCAGTTTTTAGCAAAGTGACTTCTATTCATTTTTTATCAAAGTAAAAACTGTCTTTGATATTAAAAACGTATTTTTAAACAGAAATCTGGCTAAGAAGAATGCAGAAACTGCAACAAATATAACATGACAGTCTTATAAAGATATTTTAAGTGGACAAAAAGCACGGGATTGATTATAATGTACTTAAAATAACACAAACTCCTAAATATTCTTGAAAAACAGGTTACTTCTTCATTTTTAATTTGAATTTCTGAATTCATTTATTTAGTATGGACAATGCACAAGGCATCTGTAAGTAGGCCAGAATTAGCATACAGGCTATCATTCATATCTTGTCTCTGGACAAATCACAATTTGTCTTGCTAAAAACAAAGGTTATACAATCAAGGTTAAAATGACCAACCCCTTCCCCACCAGGGGCCCCGCTTGGCCCCTTGTCAGTGTTTTCCGATTTTAAATTCTCAGAACTTTACAATAACACTACATTCCAATCTTCCAATCTTTTTATATGGCACCTGACCCTCCGAATTGGGTTGACAGCTCATTTAGCCAATCATGTTATGAAATGGATTCCACCAATAATAACCAGACTGTTTTTGGAATGTTGTTGGAGTGTATTTTTTACCAAATGAATAAATGACAAATGTTTAAAATAAAATCTGCAATGCTTTTATACACACGGTAATCCCCATACAATTTTGCTATATTTAAACTACTAACATTGCCACGTGATTGACAATTCCACAGGTTTTCTTAGGGTACTGCATATCTGTAATTGTTGCTAAAGCACATATGAGACTCCCCTAATAAACATTTGTAGATTCAGATGCACCATTTCATTTACTGTCTATTAGCAATACAATTGTCCAACGTTAAAGTGTGCAGATTGTAAATACATTTGGAAATCTCCCCACTGTTACCAACAACATGAATTAAAAGAGCC
>VUQK01014468.1:0-12900 GCA_015106715.1 Bujurquina vittata
TTAGCTCCTTTATATGTCTTGTGTGTGTGTGTGTGTGTGTGTGTGTGTGTGTGTGTGTGTGTGTGTATGTGTGTGTGACTGCAGATGTGTCCACAGTATTGATCACATATGCACGATCAGCTGTGGCTAATTGAATTGGGGGAGTTCTGGTTTTCTTTTAGTGCTTTGACACTGATGTACTGCTGGCATTAGATTGATTCTTTAATCAGGAAGGTGTCTTATGAGGGGAAAACATGATCCCTTTAACAGATGTTGGATTTTCTCTTGTTTCATGGTATTGTGCTAATCCTTTTGTATGTGTTGAGGTACAAAAACAAAATAAAACCATTAGCACAAACCATAAGAAAAAGAAATGGGAACATTTTAATATTTTTTTCATTGCCTATATAATGTTTGTTTATTTTACTTACCAATATATAATCTTAGTATAAGACATGCAAGTCTCTATAATTTCTTTTAAAAAATCCAATCGCCCTGTTCTCACAGCTTGGGTCCTCTACCAGAGGCCTTTGAGCTTGAGGGTCCTACGCAGTATTTTAGCTATTCCCAGGACTGCGCTCTTCTGGACAGAGATCTCGGATGTTGTTCCTGGAATCTTTGGGGGTCACTGCCCCAAGTGTTCCGATTTCCACAGAGATCCCTGTTACCTTGACTTTCCACATCCTTTCAAGCTCCTTTCATCCAGGATAGTGGTTCTGACACTCACTAGTCCTCGGCCTCCTTCCTTAGATTGCCCAGATCTTGTTATTCCCATTCAGCTGACTCTTCAGGATTTGCCTTACTCTCTGCAGGTACTTGGCAGTGTTCCTAGCGACCTCTTCATGGTTCCCATTTGCTTGAGGGATTAAAAGGTTCTGGTAGTTGTCCTCAGTGTTGCCTTCTTCTAGCTACTAATTTTTTGATGTCAGTCTGGATGTTGGGTGTCGAAGAACCCATGGGTCTCTCTGTAACCCCTTTCGCTGGGATTACATGTGGCATTCCGACAGTTCCTGATTCTCATCTCGTGTCCATTTATGCCATAGCCTTGTTCCAGTGGCCAACTTATCAGTATGTCCTGACACGGACCTTGTTAATCCGGGCGACGTCCAAGCCGGTATGGCTTCAATCATTTATCTCTCGCTCATATTCAGAGATATATGACACACTGATATCAACTGGGTTTTTTTTCTATTCTGTTTTCATACGGGCACTTACATTTTTGACATTTTAGTTTCACATGAGTTTAAAGAGGAAAAATCTCTTTTAAAGAAAGGAAAAGGTCAAATATAAAACATATAAACATATAGTGCATAAACACCCCCTTAAAATGGTTTAGACTGCTTTCAAAAACCACTTGTTCTATCATAGATTTTCAACTACTTGTTATTTTCTTTTTCTGTCCATCTGTCCATTTCTCCTTCTCTAAATTACTTTAATTCACTGAAGCATCCAATCTGACCTCACATGCTCAGAGAATCTGAGAGGTTTTTTTGTTTTTTTTAGGTCCTCTTGGCCTGATTCTTCCATACAGGGAAGTCAAGGTTTCATTGTTTATGATGGATCCTGACCACACTATCAGCATCCAAGCAGTCCATAATTAATCATTTCAGCCCATTAATTGCAGAGGCACTGTACATGTGTGGTGGGTTCATTAATTTCCTCCAGCATTCAACAGATGAAAAATGTGTTCCTGCCGAAAAAATAATGATGTTTCAGGCTCACTGTATGTTACATGCAGTTTGAGGCAGTAGTTCTGTAACCAAATCAACATTTCAAGTCTTTGTTTTAATCAAGTGATAGCATTTGCTTATTGAATATTAACTTCAAATTACTCCAAAGAGAATTTTGAACCTACTAAAAGAGATCCTGAGTCAGTTCAAGTTATTTCTTACAGTTGTCAACATGCAGTAGTGAAATGGTATCAGTCTACTGAGGCTGAATCTTGTTGGGGCTGGTGTCCTCAGCCAAGTCGGGCATCAGTTCAACAAGCAGTAGAGCAGAATTCATTTGCACTCAAGTGAACTACCTTCATATAATGTAATAGTTGCTCTGCTGCAATAACACCCTCTGAAAAGTCCTTTTCCAGTTAATGCTGCAGTGTTTTGTTGACAGAACCATAACCCTTCTATAGACTATGAGTGGCTGTAAATCGTTCTGTATTTAAAGTTAAATCATCTCTTTTTGTTGCTCTTGGTGTAAAAGTGTCAGCACATTTTGGCCAGTTTAACACTGTTTAGTGCAGAAAACTGCTGAAACGCCCAAAATATAAAATGTTTATAATTTATACATATATGATTTCTTCAGCTTTATGTGAAGTTTACACACTTCAGTAGGTACATTGTTCAACTTCTTATTAACACAAATGAGCCAATCACATCACACTGCATTTAGGCATGTACAGTAGACATGGTGACCTGCTGAAGTTCAAATCAAGCAGAATGGGAAAGCTTTAAGTGACTTTGAACCTGGTTGATGCCAGATGGGCAGATCTGAGTATTTCAGAAACTGGTGATCTACTGGGACTTTCCCACATAGCCGTCTCTAGGGTTTACAGAGAATGGTCCAAAAAAGAGAAACTATCCAGTGAGCTGCAGTTTTTGGGGAGAAAATGCCTTTGTTGATGGCAGAGGTCAGAAGAGAATGGCCAGACTGCTTTGAGCTGACAGGAAGGCAACAGTAACTCAAGTAACCACTCGTTACAACTAAGGTATGCAAAAAAGCATTTCTGAACACACAACACATCAAACCTAGAAGCAGACGGGCTACAGAAGCAGGAGACCACACTGGGTGCTGCTCCTGTCAGCTAAGAAAAGGAGACTCACCAGCATTGGACAACAGAAGATTGGAAAAAGGCTGCCTGGTCTATGAGTCTCGATTTCTGCTACAATATTTGGAAGATGGAGGCTGATAATCGTGCAATGTGTGAGGGACATTTTCTTGGCACACTTTGGTCCCCTTAAATCAACTGAGCATTTGTTTGATGCTGAATGTATGTAATGTCCATTTGTTCACCACAGTCTACCCATCTCCTTGCGGCTGCTTCCAGCAGGACAGCGCACCATGTCACAAAACTCAAATGATCTCAAACCGGTTTCTTGAACATGACAATCAGAATCTCTGAGGAAGTTTTCCAGCCCCTTGTTGAATCTTTGACATGAAGCATGAAGGCAGTTCTGAAGGGAAAAGTAGGGCCAATCTGGTCGTGAGGTGTACCTAATAAAGTAAGTGTTAGTGTATACTCCTAGTGTAGCTCAAGTTTTGACCTCAGGGGATCATTTGAGCTGTTTTAGATAGTGTTGGTCATGTAAAGCCTTTTTTTGTCTCATTATGAGTCTCCTCATGAAATATAACCTCATGCTTCCTAATTCAACTTAATTTGCCGACTGTTTCTCTCAAGCCAGACAGCACCTGTAACTGGAACATATGGCTTTTGTTACAGACAGCAATCAAGACAGTAATCCTATTATGGGTGACATTGTTGCACTAATGGGCCATATTACCGCAGTAATTTCTCCTAATTGTGCAGCGAAATGATGCTGTTGTAGTGAGCCACTTTCACCCATGAGCCGTTACAAAAGGTTCTTACATAATAGCTGCTAACATAAAAATTCTGCTGATTGAAATTTAATCACAAAGCTTTAAAGATTTACATTAAGTTCTCATTGCAATTTTCACATGCTCAGAGATGTAAGGACATGCAGAATTAGTGCTTGGTTAAAATATGACTGCAGTGGTGTTAGAAAAGGCCCTGGAAATAGATGGTAGCAACATCAGCAAACAAAAATGCTTAAATGTTCATCTGATTAAATCTGTATAATATAGTCTTCACTGCAAGCTTGCATTGCAAAAGCTCAGAGGGTTTAGTGCTGAACAAATGAATCCTGTTTCTGCTCCGAATCCTGCTGAACACATACCTGAAGCTTTTCTGATGACCTTGCATTTTCCTCATCCTACAGAAAGTTATCAGCAGTTTTTCAGGGGCATAGGCCTTTAGAGTAAAAAAAATGATCACTTTTACATTGATCTTCATCTGGAGTTAGATTTGCACAACATGTATGACAATGTCAGTACCCACAGAAACTGTCACTTTGTATGAAAAAAACAAAAAAAGTTGTTTCTGTGAGGCAGGTGTAATTAAAGCCAACACTAAGTTCTGACAAAGTGAATCTTCTGAATAAATGATTCAAAAATTATTACTATGGAGACAAAACAAAGAAAAAAGGAAAAGAAGAAAAGAAGGTCTGTCTGAAACAAAAACAAAGAAAAAAAGAATTGTACAGTACCAGTCAAAGGTTTGGACACAAAAGAGTGTTAAAAGAGAATATATTTTAGACTTTTGATTTTTCAAAGTAGGCACTTCTTGCTTAGATGACAGCTTTGCACATCTTTGCATTTCCTCAATCGGTTTTGTGAGGTAGTCACCTGGAATAGCTTTCAGTTAACCGCTGTGACTTCTCAAGAGTTAATTTCTTGAATTTCTTGTCCTCTTAGTGTTTTTGAGACCATCTGTTGTGCTGTGAAGAGGTAGACTTGGTATACAGTGAAAAATGACAGTCCATGATTACTTTAAGAAAAGAAGGGCAGTCAATCTAAGAAATTTCAAGAAAGTATCCTCAAGTGCAGTCACAGTCCTTTGGTCTGATGAGTCCAGATTTGAGATTTTTGGTTCCAAACTCCAAAACACAGAAAAGGCGAGCAGATGGTTCCTACATGTGTAGTTCCCAGCGTGAAATATGGAGGAGGAAGTGTGATGGTGTGGGGGTGCTTTGCTGGTGAAGCTGTTGGTGATTCATTCAAAATCCAAGGCACACTTAGCCAGCATGGTTACCACAGCATTCTGCAGTGACATGCCATCCCATCTGGTTTGCACTTAGTGGGACCATCATTTGGTTTTCAACAGGACAATGACCCCAAACACACCTCCAGGCTATGTAAGACCAAGAAAGAGGGCGATGGATGACCTAGCCTCCACAATCACCTGATCTAAACCCAATTGAGATGCTTTGGAATGAGTTGGACTGCAGAGTGAAGGCAAAGCAGCCAACATGTGCTCAGCGCCTCTGGGAACTCCTTCAAGGCTGTTGGAAAACCATTTCAGGTGATGACCTCATGAAGCTGACTGAGTGTGCAAAGCTGCAATCAAGGTAAAAGGTGCCTATTTTAAAGAATCTAAACTCTAAATCACATTTAAGTTGTGCTCCTTCATAGTGTGGATGACTTCAGTATTAATTTACAATGTAGGAAAAATAAATAAAGACATAAGAAGGTGTGTCCAAACCTTTATCTCGGTACTGTACATCTTGCATGAGACAAAGCTTTAACATACTCAGCGAATGCCTGAGTCCAGTTAATTGCAGCCCTTTTTTCAAAGTGTTTTCATATCTGTGATTCTGACTATATTTAGGGACAGACAATTATGCACAGTTTGATACACAGTTACACAGTCAGCATTCATGTGGAAACAATCTTCAGAATTGATGCTGCTCTCAAGCTTGTGTCTAATTAACCCTGCGCTACATGTTCATTGTCAGTTCTGGTTGTTCTAGTCACTGGTTCTTGATGCATAATAGAGCTCAAAAGGAGTAAGGCTGTGTTATCAGTCAACTGAAGTCTTTCATCTCTTGCTCAGTCAACTGAGCAAGAGATCAATCACCATGAACAACTGAGCGAAAGGAACTTGTCCAAAAGTGCCTGCTCACACAAAATACTTGCAGATGCACACAGATGCAAGCACATGCAGTAATCCATCCATGTAATAATAATACACATTTGCATAGGAGCTGATTGGGCTGGTGCAAGCAGTTTGTGGTGTTTAAAAATATTGCTTAATGTTTGCAGTTGAGGGCAACATTTCCATGTAATAAAATGTTAATGAAATTAAATAACAGTTTCCCCTGCAGTTTAAATAAATGAGTGTTGCTTTACTTGCCGATAACCTCCTGACAAACATTTCTACTGAAAAAAAAATTAATGGCCAGGCCCGAACTGCTGAAACTGCTTGATTGTTTTAAGGAATGGCTAGATTTGTAGTAGTTAAGATTAAATCAATGCTAGTGTTATGTTAGTTCAGTCGCAGTATTTCCCACAAGCCAATTTTAGAACAATTAAATCTGAACTAATGTGTCAAGCTTACAATTATTAAGCAAAATGCAGATTTATCATCATTGTGTATCTTTGAAGAGAATATTTTATTGATCTTTTGGTGCAAGAGTAACACAGTCTGGTCACTTCTGCTGTTGAAAAAAATCAAGTAAGTTCCCACACAGGACAAACAATAACATCATTATATGTTCAGACCTCATCACTATATGGCACACCCTGCCAGCACACATAGGTGGGCCCCATATGGGATAAGTAATGGTGCACATTATGGGCCCTTTATGGTTTTGTCCCCAGTTTCCATGGTGGTCCTACAGAGATTTGCCCAGATAGATATTAAAAGGCCCTGAATATGTGCTCATTTGGACCCAGATTGTTGATTTACATGAGGCCCATGCATGGACCATCATCACCAAAGAGCACATATTCAGGGTCTGTGAATATCTAGCTGGGAAAATCTCTGTAGGGCCACCATGGAAACTGCTTGAAAAACCGTATGGGGCCCATAATGTGTGCCATTACTTATCCCGTATGGGGCCCACCTATGTGTGCTGACTGGGGTACAGTGCTTGGGAGTGGTTTTTGAATTGTGAATCCTTAGTTAATATAGCCGTGTCTGTTTTGCCTGTCTTGGTTCTTGTCAATTTCAGTTATTATTACTATAATTATTATTATTAGCAGTAGCAGTATTAGTATTTATTTTTGTAGTAGCAGTAGAAGTCTCTCAGTGTTTCTGTTGGTGTCTCATTCTGTTGTGTTCTGTGTTTATTCCTTGGTTCCTTTGTCCTTGTCTCATATATTTTGCAAAGTATTAGTATTCATGTCTGTATTAGTCTTTGTTTTATTTTGAATGCTTTTTGTGTCCTCTACCAGTTTTCGATCATGCCTGTCATCTCCGGATTGTGCTGATTGTCTTCCCCAGTGTCTCATTACCCCAGCTCTGTCTAATCCCCAGTACTAACTCAATGTGTGTATAAATAGTCCTGCCTTCCCTTTGTCAGTTTAAATGCATTGTTCTGTATATGTTCCTGGGTTTGCTTCCGTGTGTGTACTGCTTGAAGAAGTCCTAATATTAATTAAGGCTTCGGTCTTCGGTGATCAATCTGTCTGTATTTATTGGATACATACCACAGGCCTTTAAGGTGGCAGTAAGTAAACCATTACTTAAAAAGCCATCAGTTGACCCAGCTGTCTTAGCTAAATTATAGGCAAATCTCCAACCTTCCCTTTATCTTTAATTCTTGAACGAGTAGTTGTAAAACAGCTAAATGATCATCTGCACAGGAAGGGTTTATTTGAAGAGGCTGGCAGACTGCTACTCTGCTCTGTATTGTTGTTATTTTACCTCTTTGAAAAAGCAAAGCTAAGCTAGAAAGCACCCAGAGAGAAACCTGGGGCAGTTAGGGCCCACAGTGATGCCAACCCGGGGATTCGAACCAGGGTCCTCTCAGTGATGAACCCACTTCTTCTCTTCTAGGCAACCACGCCCCTCACAAAGACAACATACAGTATTTGTGTGAAAGCTGTTCTATTTCAGATTTCCATAACACTCACAAACCCATATTTTATTCACAATAAGACATAGAAAAATATCAGATATTTAAAGTGAAACATTTAACAATTTCATGACTAATAGTAGTGCATTTTGAATTTGTTTGCAGCAACACGTTTCAAAAATTGAGATAAGGGCAACAAAAGGCTGCAAAAGTTAAGCGGTACTAAAAAGAAACAGCTGGAGGAACATTTTGGAACTAATTAGGTTACCTGGCAACAGGTCAGTCACATGAGCATCTTCATTTCTCAGAGGTAAAAACAGGCAAAAAAAAAAAGCAAACACTCCATGTAGAAATTGTGGAACAATTTACAGAATAATGTTCCTTAATGTAAAATTGCAAAGAGATAAATTTGGATGTCAGCTTAATCCTCCATACAATAGATTTTTGTTGCCGTTTTTTGAACCATGTTTGAGGGCTGCAGTGACCCTCCCATATACTTTCCACTTCTTGTTATCTCATGGTAGACTTTGAAAGAGAGAAAGCCCCCCCCCGTGCACCAGTGTCAGTGTCACCTTCCCCACAATGCTCTGTCACACCTGTACACCTCAGCAAGGGGAGTGTTAATTCAGATTAATGTGGTGGCAGACAGGGGCATCGCTGACTAAGCTTGCACAAACTGCTCACTCAACAAAATTCATCTGGTCACTGTCCATAGACTCTTTCAAATTAGAACCAATGCATCAATAATTTTCTGGACTTGTTGCCATAAATTTGTCCTTTAGATCATGACTGACAGCATGCTTCTATTTGAGAATAGAGCATTAAAAAACATATTCAAGAAGCTTTCATTTGGCACCCGCTGTGGTCTTTGCCTTCTGTAGCCCATCTGTGTTAGGCGCTCTTCTGCATACCTTAGTTGTAACAAATGGTTAGTTGAGTAACTGTTGCCGTCCCAACATTTTGAAGCAGTCTGGCCATTCTCCTCTGACTTCTGGCATCAAGAAGGCATTTTTATCACAAAAAACTGCAGCTGACTGCATATTTTCTATTTTTCATTCAATTCTTTGGAAAGTATGGAGATGGTAATGTGGGAAAATCCCAGTAGATCAGCAGTTTCTGAAATATTCAGAGCAGCCTGTCTGGCACCACCAACCAATTAAATCACCTCCCGATCCCTTTCTAAAGCTTCGTTTGGTGTCTTTACTGAGATGGTGTATAATAATAAGCTTAAAAAGTCACAACATTTTTAATGAGGTGCAGACGGCAGTTTTCTTCAGTTTATCCATGTCAGGGTCTCAGGGGGCTGCAGCCTATTTCAGCTGCCACTGGGCGAGAGGCAGGGAACACCCTGGAGAGGTCGCCAGTCTGTCGCAGAGCTAAGAGACAACCATTCACACCTATGGGCAATTCAGACCCACCAGTTAACCTGACCCCACTAACTGTGTCTCTGGACTGTGAGAGGAAGCCGAAGTACCCAGAGGAGAACATGCAAACTCCACACAGAAAGGCCAGATGGTGGATTTGAAACCAGGAACGTCCTGCTATGAGGCAATAGCGCTAACCCCACGCCGCCATGCTGCCCAGGAACTAAACAAATAAAAATAAATAAATAATGAAGACGGAGGCAAACAAACAACACAAAGGAGCTCAACAAAACCAACAAGGACCATGACAGGTGCTCACAGAGAGCTGCAGGTGGTGGGGCTGAAGTTGAGTAGCCATTGCGTAAGCTATTGAATACAGCTTGTTCAGGATGGGATGTGCAAACATATATAACAACTGCACATCACAGAATTAGATTCTTTTTTTTCCCAGAGAAATAACACGAAAGGTACCTTCACAATATCACTCACAGATAATAGACAGCGTAGGCGTGTCCTCGTCTTAACTGGGAGTCTGCTATTGTAAGCCTTTTCTTCCTCCTGCAGGATCCAAGATTATTATGGGATTGGTGGAGCATCCTGTCACGAAGAAGATGGGGAACGTTTGCTCTGGGGAAAAGACCTGTTTGACGGGCAGGTTTTCAAGCACTCACATCCATGACTTTAGTCTCCATTACATCTTCCTACATTCCTTTTCTAAGACTTATTCTAAGCTTTATCAGATCTACTACCAACCCTAAGACTAACATCTACCCAAATATTAACCATGCCTTCACTTTAAAATGTAATGATTCACATTATGGAACTAACTTTCAGTCTGAATAAAAAGGTGCAGGTCCACAACACTGAGTAATATCTGTGTCACACATACCGCAAGCAGCACAGACAAATAACACAGGGGTGATGAGCTTTTTAAACAACATTCTGTGTGGTGAAATTAGGAACTCTATTACAAATCTGCCACAATGATGTCGTTCTCTGGTGGTTTGGATTTCACTGTTGGCATTTGATTGATTCATTAATTAAGCGGGATTCTTTGGAGATGTGATGGTTTTAATAATTGTCTTCAGATTCTGTTGCTCCTCCTCCCACTCTATGCCCACTCTTGTTCGGTGTCTGTTTTAGGCTAAATAAATGTGCACACGCGTACGTGTGTACATGGGGGGAATCTGCACTGTGTTTCTTGTGCACTCTCCTCTGTCTTCACAGGGAGTGACATGCAGCAGTCAGACAAAGATGGACCAATCAATAAATGTCTAAGAGCTGAAGTGGGGAATCCATGCAAGTGAACTGAGCTCTTGTATTTAATTCCCACTGTGTCCTTCCCTGCAAGCACGACTACTGAACAACATTACCAAACCACAAAAAAAAAAACAATCCCCTGATTCCTACTTCTAACAAACAGGATGCTGTTGTAGCTACTAACACAGAAATACTCATGCTATTCGACTTCTGGCTTATGTTTGAGTGTGTGTTTGTGTCTGCTGAAGCGCTGGGGTTTGCACCTTGTATAATAAGCTGTTGCCCAAGGATATGATTATGTGGTGTGGCTTTGATAAGAAAGAACCCACAGGAGTCCTCCCTTTCTTCCTATCACATTGACTTTGTGGTTACCCATTTTCCCTTTGGAGACTTCAACCCGCAGCAGCCCAACAGCTCATTATCAGTTGGATAGCATTCATCTCAGTGGCACATACTATACTTGGAAGGCAGCTTTTGTGCGCATGTGAATTCATTTGCGCCATCTAACGCCTTCGAGCCTGTGATTAGGCCCTTATTCTTTTGTTTAAAACTATATGTACAAAATGAGAGTTGCATAACTGTCTGTCTGCAAAAATAACCCATCACATTGAAATATTCACTTTGACTTTTTATCTGGTGCTTTCAGTGCCTCTCGTTTCAGATGAGTGGAGGGTGCTTTACGTTCTCAACTTGTGCTGCTGCAAAGACATTTTCATTGCTGCTCTCTTCAAACACTCGCTGCGCTGCACATCAGTACATGAGTAGCGAGGGTGTTAGATCACAGCGCTCCCTGGCATGTGGGACAACACAGATATTGCTTACTTTGTCGCTCGCACATGCACACACACAATGAATGGAAAAAAGGGAAATGGCTCGGACGTGTTTGTAGTTCCTGTCCAGGTGTTTCTACTATCTTGTTGTGTACGCCAGAAAGCAGGTGCTGCCTGAATGGAAATTAAATGCTATGAAATGAAATGAATGCAAAGAAAAGATATTGGCCAGCTAGATGTTAATTCAAGGTGTCCTGTTTACCTGTAATCAACAATTATCTCTTCTGCCGTTGCCAAGAGGCACCTCCTATCGTGCTGCATCACATCAGGTAGCTGCTCATAATAAAAATAAAGTCTGATGCATTTTTTATTATTATTATTATTATTATTATTGCCAACACATCTGATGAAAAAGAAAATCAGCTGTAATACCCAGCAGGTTCAGGATATTATTTAGCTTTATTTTCCCCTCTCAGCTTCTTATTATAGGAAACTGGAAAACATGTCATTGGTATGAACAGAGGTCTAACCAAAAGTAATTCCCAAATGGGCAGTTATTAGTTAATGACAGGTTAATGGGTTACTGTTTTAAAGTATTGCTTGCAATATTTTCTGTTTCTAGCACTCACATTTATGTAAACATGACTGAAATAATGAGCCACAAGTGCCTCGGGCGCTCAACCCAAAGCCATTTAAGACAAATACTGATGTTGGCACAGAAATGTCCCTGTCTGTGTTTTTCTCCACAGAGATCATTGTTCTTTTATGTGCTTGAAATTAAATGCAGTATGTTTTTTCTCCTGTGTGTCCTGTGGGGCTCCCGCTGCACATCATCTCACATTAATTTTCTTCATGTCACTGAATGCCAAATGGCACGGTGCAGAGTCTGATGGTTTCTACAGTAAAAAAATGATCGGGCATTGTGTTGGGAACAAAAAAAATGTATCTGCTGTCAAACAATCTTAAATAATAAATGTTTTTTTTTCCCACCTGTTTAGTTTGTGTGTGTGGTGTGAAATACTAATATGTGGCTGTGCTTTGGCAGAATAGCAGTCTATAAAACTATGGTGCAGAATTTTGCTTAAAGTGATGTTGAAGTTTTACCCCCCACCCCACCCCACACACACACATTTATATTATGTAACCCTCAATAAAGAACAGACTTGACTTCTAGTATGTGAGTCCCTCGTTTGTGTTCATAGTTTATGCTTAATTTAGAGGAGATGGGAAGTGGACCTTGACTCACTGACCTGTATTTGCATCTTCAGTGCCTGTGTTCCAGCATCATGTTCAAAAGACCACAATAACTGCAGCTTGTGTTGCTGGGCAACTAACCGTCTGCCAAATTACAGACACATATACCAGGAATAGCAACTCATTGTGGGAGAACACTCCACAAAGCATCTGTCGTGCACTTTTCACAAGGTATTTCCCCATTTTGACACATGGAAATCCAAGAAGAATGGCCTGGCCCTGATCCTTTTCTAAAACAAGCTTTCAGAAGAGCTGCTGCAACCCAGAAGCTTTCATACTGAAAACGCTGCTTAGGAAGGACCAAATATTGTGGGTATTTTTTGTTCAGTTGATGGAAATTAATAATTCTTAGTGATGATGAACTGATACCTCAAATGCTCCGGCGATAACACTCATCTTCCTCCTCTGGCAACTTTCTCTTTCTAACTTCTACAGTTCAGAGAACATTATACTGTAAAAATAACTGAACAAGCACTGTTTGCCTCTATAGACGGCTTGCTTGCTCAATCTCTTCACGCCACTGAGGGCTATTCGTTCTTTTCGAGTGTGCGTCAACCTAACCAGATCCAGCAGCAGATTTTTTCACAGGCAACTTAACTTACAACCTCACATGCTGCTAGGTGGGGTGCTGGAGAAGAACTTTTCACACCGTGAGACTTGGGTGTTGTTCACAGCAGT
>VUQK01014468.1:12920-23127 GCA_015106715.1 Bujurquina vittata
GTTCTTTTCGAGTGTGCGTCAAGCAGCAGCTAACCAGATCCAGCAGCAGATTTTTTCACAGGCAACTTAACTTACAACCTCACATGCTGCTGGGTGCGGTGCTGGAGAAGAACTTTTCACACCGTGAGACTTGGGTGTTGTTCACAGCAGTGGAACTAATGACGCCGTCTCTCCAGCTGCTGAACATCATTTCCAGTGAAGAGGTTTAAACTGTAATTCAAGCACTTCTTTGCGAGACACTGATGGCATCTGGAGTTGTATTAGCTGAACCCGGGCTCAATGCTGAGGATGAACAATAACGAGGTGCAATACTGTGAGGGAGCAAAAAGGCTCCCGGCTCTTCGGTTAATTACGCTATTATTTTCATTTTCTTTCACTGTTTGCTATCAACAGTCACTGATGGGTAACAGCAAAACTGATCATAAAAGCTACTTATATGACAGTCGTGCACAACATATTCCAGTAATGGCATATCTGCAATAAGATGGGATATTATACTGTTAAAATTAGGTTGTTTTTTAAATTAAAATTAAGATTGAAAATACAATTGTACCTCTTAATGGGCTACCATTTGCCGCAACTCTTACGCTATACACCATCTCATGTAAAATTCAGCCTCTGTTCCAGTCTTACATGGGATTTCAGAATCCACAGCCCTGGCCTTATACAGTATATTCTCTAATGATGGGCATGCATTTTGAATTTATTGACCCTGAATACCTGAACTGTGCGCTGTAAAATTCATCAAATCTATCAATAATTCATGCATGTATTGATGCAGCTACCTAATCTCTGTGGATCACAAAAATATCCAGAATTAACACAATAGAAGGAAAAGGAGAGCCTCCTACCTTTCTCAATACTGTAATTTATCCACCACTGAGAAGAGAAATGATTTTGGTAATTTGGAGGCATACAGCAGCTCGTAGTTACAAAAACCATGAGAAACAGGTGAAACTGTTTTCCAACACCCTGATAGAAAATATTATATTTATTAAAATGTATTTATATTTTGGCTTATATGACAGGGGGGTGTCACTGTCTGGGATTACAACGCATACTGTGCTCTACATCTTAAAAACAAAATGCTGAGGCAGCACTAAAACATGCAACACTTTGCTTTCGTTGTTACATAACCTCTCCCCATGCGTGCACTGTTCTCACAACTGCCTCCGCAGTGTGAAAGAAACCCTTTGGTACTAACAGAAGAAAAACCAAGGACAGTGATATTAAGAAGCTTCTGTAAACATACACCAATATTTTGCCACTAATTCAGAGATCTATCAAAACCAAAATACATATAATGCATGATAAAAGCAACTCATTCTGAGAGGATGTTTTTGTTTGTTACCACAAATGACTCCTGGATTTGGAGAGATTTAATTATCCGTCCTGTCTGGATGGAATATAATGCTTGATTTAATTCAAGTATGCAATTTTCATTATCTTTGTCTCAAGCCTTGTAAGCAGTGGTGCAGGTTTCAAGGAAGGAAGGAGGAAGACGCTCAGTCTCATAAAGTTCAGAAAAATGAGTGTTAACCTAACTGACTGAAAACAAGATTTATGTGAATCCCTGTTGTCCCCTTTGTGACCTTTGATCTTCTTTTCAGACAAATAAGAACAATCAATGAAAAAAAAAATTGTAAAATAAGTAGAGAAACCCAATTAATGCAGATGCTTCCATACAGGACAAGGGGTTTGCATTCTTTCCCTGTCTGCTTAGTTTTTTTTCCAGGTTTTCTCCAGATGGGTTAATTGGCGATTCAAAATTGGCCACACATGTGTGTGCATGTGAGCGTGACTGGTTCTCTGGCTCTCTGTGTTTGCTCATGATAGACTGGCAACACAGCTGTGATTGGCTACAGCTATCCTGGTGGATGGATGGATGGTGTATGCAAATGTAGTCTGCTGTACAAATATCTCAAATTAAATGCAGGTATCTCAGCAATAACAGTGAGGAGCATCTGTCTATGAGGTGCTTTTGGAAAGAAGGGGATGCGCCGCTGCTCATGACACTATATATGGTGTCATGAGCAATGATTTAGAGGTGGTTTCTGTCCCTGAAACAAGAACCAATGCTATTTTTTTCTATAACATCCCATGCTGAAATGCCCATGGTGACAGCATCTTTTAAAACACATCATGGTGCTACCAAAATTCTTTGCAGGGCTGCTTAAATAGATGATAACTGGGGAAAGTGAGGAAATGACAAATCATGTGGACACGAACCATTAACGCTTGTAAGACTATGTGTTTGTGTGTAATTGTGTTAAGCTTGTTTTGAAAAGCAGTGTACAAGTAACCTGCCTTTATTGATTGTATCTATTGACTCTTTGTTGTTGTTTATTGGTAAGAGCTTTTTCATCTATTTCAGTAAAGTTGCATTTAAAGGTTTCTTTAAAGTGCCAGTAGCCTGCAGATTGCGTGTGATCAGGTTAGGTCTATAGCTTGTTTGGTCTTAATGATGAAATTAACATATCCACAGCTAGAAATAGAGGTAAAGTGTTTTTGAATAGTATATTCAACCAGCTGGAAGCATCATTTTTGTCTAATACCAAGGCAGAAGGACTCTGAACCAAGTCCCAGGAGACAAGTGACAAGGTTTAACACACTTTATTTGAGAGGAATTCCGGAACCTGGACTTAGTGGCTAAAACTCAGGTAAGGCTTTTTCTGGGAGTGGGTTGGGATTCTCCAGTGATATTTTGTTTGAGTTTGGGATGAATTCAGAGAATGAAATGATTGAGAATGGGCAGGAAGGTAAGTGCAGGTGAGTATGACTCACTGAGACCGGCTTTAGAAGATCACAGGTACATGAAGTACATGAAAATAATTAGATTTTTCCAAGCAATCCATCTGAGCACAAGCAAGTTGATGAACTAGGAGAGGCATGAGAAAGCTTCATGAGGAACAGGTAAGGTCTGAGAAACAGGCGCACACCTTGTAAGGCCAAATTGCCACCTAAGAGGCAAGAACAACCTGGCAAAAAAGATGGCAGTTCAATCTGGCCTTAAATCCAGAGAAGCAATGAGTACATGCAGAACAGGCGCACTGGCTGGGTCAGAGCGACAGGTATAGTCCTGCCTAAAGACGGAGCTGAGAACCAGAGAACCAAACTCTACCTGAAAGAAAAGGTGAAGCAAAAGGAAGAGACTGAAAGAAAAAGAAGGGTGTGCTGGGAGCATGATTTATTGCCAGGAAGCTGGATTTTATCACTTTAATGTGAGGGCTTTAATGTGAGTACAGGGCCCCTGTACTTAAGTGCCTGGGTAACACTTTTATATTGTTTAAGAAGATGAATTACTGTGAGGATGATCTTATTTTTTTGGTGTATGACTATAAATTAAATTAGTAGCTGATATAATGAACGGTGAATCATTTGTAGGCTCCCCAGTTTTTAAGCAGAATTAGCCTTTTTGTTTTTGGATGGGAAGAGCAGTCCTAACAGAGTCAGCAGAAGAAGGCCTTAGATTACCAAAATACACTCGCAGACTCAAACACACATTCCCCTTGTCGTTATCATTATGGAAATGCAAATGTGAAAGAAAGAATGGCAGTGTGATTAACACACATAGCAGGCTGAGAGAGCTATAAGTTAAAAAGGGCAGAGTGGGAGGATAGAGTTATGTAGTGACATACAGTCTGAGGGATTATGGCAATTCATTAAATTCTGTCACTCACGAAAGCAGAGCACAGCAGCAGAACCCTGTTCCTATGCATCTCTAGCTTGATGGAAACATCCATTATTGGCCCCTCACTGTATTTCATCCACTTACTTTTTTCGTTCCCTTCATCTGAGCAGGAGGGTGACTTGTACTCTGCTACAAATGACCATGCATGTGTTGTTGCCACGGTTACCAGGTCATGGCGGGCAAAGTGTAATCTGCGGCTGCATACTGCATTCACGAACACATGGCACATGCTCTCCGCTGAAATGTTTGGCAGCCTCTGTCTTGGTTGGGTTTACCTGCCTGTTTGCCATTGTTGGCTGCTGCTTCTTATTTATAGCAAATCCATTTCTTCGTGCTAGATTAAAACCTCAAGGACTAAACAGAAAGAAAGTGAATAAATTTATGCATATTGTTGATGTTTGTCTCTCTTGTCTTGGTAACATTACAAATTTTGCACGTTTGGTGATTACTCGGGGAGCTGAGATTTTTTTGTTATGTACAATACTGTTGAAAAGTCTTAATTCACCCCCTTTTCAGAAGATTTTGTTTATTTATTGAACCACTTAACCCTGACCTACAGTATAAATCACTCAAGCACAAAAACATAACAAACTCAAGTGATATGTCTACACATAACAAACAATGTAGCAAAGAACCAATTTCAAATTGTATATACACACTTTGTTGCTAATTGCCAGTTGCAAAAGCATATCATTTGTTCCCATTCCTTTGGCTGAATCTATGAAAAATGCCCAAGGATAAAACATTTTGACAGGCATAAAATAGTCAATAAGACCTGGCACAGGACGTGAGAGATGCATCTGCTCTTTGACTTGATCCATCTACTGTTCACTGGCTCTGTCGTGGTTTGGGGCTGCATTTCAGACAGTGGTGTTGGTGTCATGGTCCTGGGTCTGTGGCCCAGCATTTTCAGTTTTGGACTTTGCGCTTCTATCATTTAATGTTACTGTTTGATTCTTGGTTTATGCAGCATATGTATGTTTTGAGTTTTGGTTTCCTTATATTTATATTCTCAGGTTTAAGTTTCACATCTAGTTCTGTTCATGGTTATAGTTTGGTTTATTTTCAGTTCCTTGTGATTCTATGCATTCCTGCCACCTGTGTTCTATGTCTCTGTGTTTAGTCACTTCCCATTTTTATTGTGGTAGTATTTTGTCTCTTCTACGAAGTGTTTAGTTTTACTTCCTTTTGAGTCATTACTTTAAGTATCCTCAGCTGTGTTCCCACCTGCCACCTTCCCCCTCGTTAGTGTCTATATTGTCTGAATCTTCCTTTGTCATGTCGTCTCTCATGGTTGTGTGTTCCTCAGTTCCGTCTTTCCAGTTTGCACCTGCCCTGCTCTGCATGTTTTGGTTTATTTTTATAGTTTAACAGCAATGAATGTGGGTTTTGAGTTTACGTTTTGCCTTCTGAGTCCTGCATTTGGGTTCACATTCTGCATACTGCACAGCTTCATGTGACAGTTGGGAATCTTGTCGAAATTGATAGAAAAGCACCATTGGATTTTGATCCACCATGCAATACCATCTGGAAATTGACAACAGCCTCATTTTTCTGCATCAAAATTATCCCAAAATTACTGCCAATGCAGTTAAAGCATACCTGGATAGAAAAGCACACAATGGAACACTATCAGTCATGGACTTGGCTCTCACATGGTGTTTGCTCTCATTGTGGTATAACTTTTTGTTCCTGTTAAAATGCACAGTGGCGTAGCTCATTTAATTACAAAACCTTTTGATAATTACTTATTTCATAAATGTAATTTTCATGTGCTTTATCCAAAGCAGATTCTCTGATGAATCACCTGTAGATTATATTTATAGTATTCACTTATTGGGTCTTTAGGTCAAATTAGTTACTCCTCGGTCTCCTTTAGCAGTAATGATACTTGTAATAAATGTAGTTTATGCAGCTTTGAAGGCCGGGCTCAGTGAATTGGAGACTGGGCTCTGCGCACTTGAAAATCCTACAGTTAGCAATCTTCGAAGCACAGGCCAAGCACTAGGAGCAGCAGCAATCTACTCAAGCTTATTCATGAACCAAATATCCAGACATATTTGAAAGCCTCTTGACCTTGTACAACCTAATTGGAAAACCCAAAAAACAGTTTTATTTGTTGTTGTCTATTATTCATTGTTGTCCTTAGAGTTTCTATCGGGTTTCTCACCTGATTTAGTGCTCAGTTCAGCTAAAATAATTTTAGTGGGTACGTAATTATAACACCCATCCAGATGCTGACAATGACAGCCTCAACAGTGCATTTAATCTGTTATTAGACTTTATTGGCTTCTCTCAAAATGTAAATGAGCTCACCCACCACTTTAATAACACTAGATCTAGTTTGACATATTGCATAGAAACTGAACATTTAACAATATTCCCTGAAGACCCTCTTTTGTGTGATAATTTCTTAATAAGAATTAAATGCACAATGATGGATTATACTGCAGAGAGGAATATATTTCAATACAGTAGAAGCCTTTCTGAAAGTAAGTTCAAGGATACTCTTCCTCCACTGGTAGCTTCTTCAATGAAAATGTGCCACCACAGTGCAAAGCAGCTCCTCAAACTTTATCTTGTAAATAGTGTTACATCCTCACTGCATACGACCCTGGATACTATAGCTCCTCTGAAAAAGAAATCCTCAAATCAGAAGTGCTTTATGCTGTGGTATACCTCACAAACACGCAGCTTCAAGCAGATGGCCCGTAAGCTGAAGAGGAAATGATGTCTCACCAATTTAGAAGAGCTTCATTTGTACTGGAAAAAGAGTTTAATGTTGTATCAAAAAAGCCCTCTGTAAAGCCAGGACATCTCGCTATTCATCACTGACTGAAGAGCATAAGACCAGCCACAGATTTCTTTTCAGCGCTGTAGCCAGGATGACAAAGAGTCAAGAAGTCTGTTAAGCCATTCCTTTTTAACCTTAACTAGTGATGATTTCATGAATTACTTCACAATAAAATTTGAACCATTAGAGGAAATAATATTCATAAGCATCTCACACACGTATCACTATGTACACCTACTTTCAATACTACTAATTTATTTAGACTCTCTCGATTGAGCTTCATGAGTTAACTCCAATTGTTACTTCCTCCAAACCATCAGCATGTCTATTAGACCCCACTACTACAAAACTACTTAAACTTAATCCTACTAATAATTAATGGTTAGATGTGAAATATGATCAGTCTTTCTTTATTAATGGGCCACACGTGACAGGCCTTTATGGTGGCAGTAATTAAACCATTACTAAAAGGCCATAAATTGAACCAGCTAATTATAGGCCAATCTCCAACCTTCATTTTTATCTCAAAGATTCCTGTAAGAGTAGTTGTAAAACAGCTAACTGATCATCTGCAGAGGAATGGTTTATTTCAGACAGGTTTCAGAATTCATCACAGGAAGGTTGGGGTGAGCTGCAGTCCCCCCACACAAACCTACAAGGGCCTGGTGGAGAGCATTCTCACCACTGGCATCTCAGTGTGGTATGGCAACACCACACAGGCAGAAAGGAAGGCTCTCCAGAGAGTTGTAAAACTGGCTGAAAAATTATCAGAACTGAGCTTCCATCCATGGACACAATTTACATGCAACAATGCGAAACAGAGGCAAAGCACATCATCAGGGACAAACAGTACCCTGCCCACTTTCTTCTCAGGCTCAAATGCAAAGCATAGTGCCTGAGGAAAAGTAGAGTAGACAGGATCATCACACACAGGACTAGATCCCATAAAAGCTTCTTTCCTGCCACAGTCAGACTGATGGCATTCCTTAACTCAGAGTAACAGACTGTTTACAACCAAAATCCCCTTTGCTGCTATTTTTATACAACTAAAATTTATTGTGCAATATTTTCACTTTCTAACAGCACTCATTGGTACAATATCTGTTGATCTACATGTGTGATATGCACTTCATTATCTGTGTAATATCCACTGTGCTCTTCAGCATACTGTCTTACTGTGTTACTGTGCAATGACTGCAGGAATGTCTTAAAGACATAAAGGTCTGGATGACTACTAATTTCCTGCTTCTAAATTCAGATAAAACTGAGGTTATTGTACTTGGCTAGTACTAGGTTCCTCTGTGATGTTTCTGGTCTTGTGTGTTTTTGTTTTATTGTTTAGTTCCTGTGCAGTGTGTCAAGTCTGTGTTTCTGTCTCTGTCTAGTTGTTTCCTGTTTTACTTTGACAGTCCCTTGTTTCTTGTCCCATGTGCTTTGTGTTTACTTCTGCTTCCTCCTGTCTTGTTTAATTACATTCAGCTGTGCCCTCACCTGTTGCCTGTTCCCTGATTACCTAGTGTATGTATTTAAGTCCTCACTCTGTGTCTGTTCCTTGTCGCGTTGTCGTCGCTGTATCCCTGCTGTGTGTCACCTTGCTCATTGGCGTGTTTGTGTTTAGTTCTGGCGCCCATCTAGCCCTGTTTATTGTTTCTCTTCTCCATATTAATAAATCACCTTTTAAGTTTAGTTCTGTCTCTGAGTTCTGCATTCTGGGGTCCGCCTTCATCAGTCACACAGCAACACCATGTCAAGTGTTTCTTCTTCACTCACCTCTTTTCACTCTCTCTGTTTTTACAGCACTCTGCATTTAATCAGTATCACTCGTCTCCTCACCCACAACCGGCTGCGTGAGGTGGCTGGCCCTCCCAGAGCCTGGTTCTTCTGAAGGTCTTCCTGTTAAAAAGGAGATTTTCCGTCCCACTGTTGCAAAGTTTGCTCTTATGGGGTTGTCTGATTGTTGGGGTTTTCCTTGTGTTAGTATAGGGTCTTTACCTTAAGGCCTTGAGATGATTTGGCACTATATAAATAAAACTGGGTTGACTGGCCTCCTCAGAGCCCGTCTTCACAGAGAACAGAACAAAAGGCAGCAAACATCCAAAGAAGAGCTTTGAATGTCCTTCAAGAAACCCAAAGAACTATTTCTGAAAACTAAATAAATAAATTAGAATAAAGCTAGCCTTAGAGAGTTCAGGCTGGGTTGATGAATTAAGGTGGTCATACCAAATACTGAATTTGATTAGAATCATTAGAACTGTACAGACTGTGTTTTTCCATGTACTGCATTTTATGTTTGCATGTTTCAATAAATCGCTGCACCAATTTCCCATTTTCCTTGCAAAATATAAAGAAATAAAGGGTGGCTCAAGACTTATAGGTTTTTTTTTTTAATATTCTAGAAAGAGTGGGAGGTTTGTTTATCATTTGTGCCTCTCTGCTGCCTGTGTTTGTTACACTGCATGGCAAAGGCTATTATGGTGGCATACGACCATCATGAGCTGCAGCCTTCCATGCCCCTGCTCACTCACTCCAACAGGGGAGAGCCAACTTCATGGGCTTGTTTACAAGCTGGGCATCCCTGAATACTTAGGTTCTACCAGCTGGATGCTGCAGTGCCTTTATTTGCACACCAAGTATTTATTGTAGGTTTTTAGCCAGTTGAGTGGGAAGATATCTATTGCATAAATTCTTTTCATGGAACAATTTTCTGTTATGAAGACACTAAGTAGCATAAACAAGAGTACAGAAGTTTAATGCAAGCACACAAATTATTAAACATAATATAACATCTGGGAGGCAACAAAAAAGCCATTTTATAAAGCTTTTCAGGGCTATGGCATTGGCGTAGTCATGTTATCAGCTTGGGGACACATACAAACAAAGCTTCTGAACAAATGTTTTAAAATAAGATGAGTTTAAAAGTAAAATAAGAGATAATAAATGTTGCTGGCAGGGTTTTCCATCCCATCAAGGCATTCCCCATTTACACTATACTCCCAAAAGTATTCACCCACCCATCCAAATAATTGAATTCAGGTGTTCCAATCACTTCCATGGCCACGGCTTTATAAAATCATGCACCTAGGCATGCAGACTACTTCTACAAACATTTGTGAAAGAATGGGTCGCTCTCAGGAGCTCAGTCATTTCCAGTGTGGTACCATGGTAAGATGCCACGTGTCCAGCAAGTCTAGTTGTGAAATTTCCTCACAACTAAATATTCTACAGTCAACTGTTAGTGGTATTATAATAAAGTGGAAATAATTGGGAATGACAGCAACTCAGCCAGTAAGTGGTAGGCAGATGCGGGGTCAGCAGATGCTAAAGGGGCATAAGCGTCCATAGGTTGCCAACTTTCTGAAGAGTCAGTCGCTACAGATCTCCAAACTTCAAGTGGCCTTCAGATTAGCTCAGGAACAGTGTGTAGAGAGCTTCATGGAATGGGTTTCCATGGCCGAGCAGCTGCATCCAAGCCTTACATCACAATGCACAATTCAAAGCATCAGATGCAGTGGTGTAAAGCATTCTGCCACTGGACTCTAGAGCAGTGGAGACGTGTTCTCTGGAGTGACTAATCACACTTCTCCATTTGGCAATCTGATGGATGAGTTTGGGCTTGGTCCTTGCCAGGAGAACGGTACTTGTCTGACTGCATTTTGCCAAGTGTAAAGTTTGGTGGAGGGGGGATTATGGTGTGGGGTTGTTTTCAGAAGTTGGGCTTGGCC
>VUQK01014469.1:7242-18853 GCA_015106715.1 Bujurquina vittata
ACGTTTGGGATCCATTGCAGGTTTGAGGTGCTAGAGAGGACGAACACCAACAACTGCCCAAAGCCAACCCTGCAGCAGAGCAAATGCCTATAGAGCCAGCCAAGGTTACGGGACGCTGTATCGTCCAGCAGACAGTGAATGTACTCCACCTTGAGGCCAGCCAGCTTGGAGCCTGCAAGTCTTCGCAAACTGCTGGCAAAAACTCTTATTATCTTGTAACTTTCATATTAAAATAATAATTAACAACAGACCAGTCAGCAACAGAAAGCCAGTCGGAAGACTTCAAAGTCCCTCCGCTCTTTCACACTGTCTTGATCCAAATATACCTCTGTCAATTTCTGCACTTAAATGTCTTAATGTCAGATCACTAGCAAAAAATATTTTTATTATTAATGACAACCTTACTAGCAACAAGCTGGACTTTATGCTTCTTACTGAAACCTGGCTTAATGGTAACACAGAGCTGATTGAAACATTACCGCCTAACTACAGTTTTGAAGACAAAGCAGGAGTTGATGTTATGTATAAAAACATTTTTAACTGTAAATCTTTGTCATCTGACAATTTATGAGTTTTGAATATTTAAGTTTAGTAATTATTTCTACAGTATATCTCCTGATCTATTACTCCTTACTATATATCATCCAGAGACTGTTATTATTTCAGGTGATTTTATCATTCGCAATGACAACAGCACCAAACAGCCACTCAGTTTATTAGAAGGTTTTTATTTTAAACAGTATGTGACTGAGCCCTCCGATGCAAAAGGTCACACGTTTGATTTTTTCCAGAGGTCTTGATGTCACAGTCACAAATGTTCCAGAAGTTGCTGTCTCTGATCATTATTGGACATTTTCAGAAGTTTATTATTTATCTGTCAAAACAAATACTAGCTGATTCTCAATGAGCATCATGTCAATGCAAGTACGGCTGATGCATTCATTACTGAATTTTCAAAGTGTACATTATCACTATTGTCATCATGTGATGGAATGATGGACAGTTTCTCTGATGCAGTTTCTCAAATTACTGACCATATTGCTCCTGTCAAAACTATTAATATACATTAATAGTTTTGACAGGAGCAATTTTGGTCAACCAAAAGCACCCTGGAGAAACAATGAAAAGGTTAAGTTGTCAAAAAGAATCTGCCACAGAGCTAAGAGAAAGTATAGGGGAAAAAAATTAACTACAAATTAATTGTGAAATCTATAAAAGATTACGTTATTGCTACAAAAATGCGATCAGATCCACCAGACAATCATCCAAATGATTACCAATAATCAGCCTAATTCCGCTTTTTAAATTTTTTTTATTTTACAGGGTTCATACATCTTTTCCAGGGTCAAATTCAAGCACTTTCAAGATTTTCCAGCAGCCAGGGTACAGCCTGTTGCAGGAAAAACACAGAGAGAAAGACAAACATTCACACCTATGAGCAATTTAGAGTGACCAGTTAACCTAACCCCAATAACTGCATATCTTTGGGCTGTGGGAGGAAACCTGGAGGAGACCCACGCAGATACAGTATGGCGAGAACATGCAAACTCCACATAGAGAGAGAGGCCCAGGCCAAGGTGGAATCAAACCCAGGCCTAACCATCAAGCCACCATGCTTCCATACTCAAAAAAATGTCACATTGTTAACAACGGTATTAGGCCATAAATCACTTGACAGAAAACAACTACTGATTTTTAATTGTGAGCAAATACGCTTTAAAACAGCTCTTATGTTGCTGCCACGGTGTAACTTGGTCTGAAGCAGTAACCTGAACCATCCATCAAAGTGACCAATCACATTAGGCTCCTCAGACTCCGCCCAAATGGTCAAAAGTCAGCTTCTTCACTGATGCAGAATTCATCGCTGGGCACGTAAAGTTTCCTCGTGTGTGAAGCTGCAGCAACACAGGTGCACAGCATGCGCTCGTGTGTGCAACGTTTCTTTGTGTGCGTGGCTGCTGAGTTCTATACCTGCACATCCAGACGTGCAGGCCAGGCCCAGTCAGAAATAAATTTCCCACTCTTTCTTTCTCCATCTCACAGGCAAATTAATCAATCAGATTATTTTTTTATTAAAAAATAGTTACAATTTCAAGCACTATATATCCATAATTCAAGCAGTTTTCAAACCTTGAAAACCCAAAAAGCATTTTCAAAGATTTCAAGCACCCATACAAACTTTTTCATGCATTGATAAACTACTTAATTTCTCTAAAACTATATCAACTGAATTTCTTTCAGCAAATAAGTGTGACAAATATGCTGAAGATAGATCTGAAGGTTCAGAATGAAGAGAGTGAGGTGAGGATAAGCTGAGGGAAAAGCAAACTGTAAGCAATGTTCATGGCAAAACTGACTCTAGCTGGTTACTTCGCTTTGAGACCAATCTATCGTGGGGTTCAGAATATTTAGTCACGGATCAGAAAACCAAAACTTGGAAAGCATCTAGTTTCCCGAATACCATTTCAAAATACATAAAAAAAAAGAAAAACGAGCCGTTTTTCATTTTTATTTTTTCTTACTCTTGCAGCACACACGAACAAGGCACCTGAACATATCTTAAACGTCATATTTCAAACTTCATGGCTGCTTTCTTTTAAGTTTTGCTACGACAGTTCAATCACTTCCGGGTCAAGATACAAAATATTCACCACAAAACGAGAAAAAAGATTTCCACACTGGATTTTTAAAATCCAGAATTTAATTTTTAAGCACTTAGATCAAATCAGATAACAATTCATTTTTTGTTTGTTTGTTTTGTTTTTTTTTTATTCAAAAAGGCTCATTTTTTTTTTTTTGTTTACCAATTTTGAAATGGTAATCGGGAAATGAGCTATTTTCCAATTTTTGTTTTCTGATTCCTAAACAAAAACCCTTTAGCCGCGAAGTACATGGACCGCAGTGGTTAACACTGGTGCCTCACAGAAGGTGTGGGTTCAAATCCACCTTGGCCTGGGTCTTTCTGTGTGGAGTATGCATGAGTATGAAATTTGATAATTTCTTTAAGATGAAGCCCACATTGGTAAAGGAGGGAACCTGCAGGTTTGTAACTTTTTATCAGAAAGAAATGATGATGATTTTCTCTACACCTCTTAACATCCATCCATTTTTACAGGCAGACTCGGCCTAGACTACCCTAGATTATCTTACCACTGCCAATCACCAGTTGAAGAAGTAAATCGTGATGTTGTACTGATGCCATCCTGCCATGAACCGCTACATAATAAACGTTCATGGCACGTTTGACAGGGTGTTGGCAAACATATTTGCTTGTGATGGTGCGAAGGAGGTACTGATTATATTTCCTGGCTTGTGAAAATTAAATGATTAAACCATGCACTTTGTGTTATTATATTGTGATGTTTATGAAGCTGTTGTATAATTCTGCATATACATATAGAATACATATGACATGTTTTAAAGTTGTTTTTTAAAACCTCATTTGGGGGCTTAAACTTTTTAAAATGTTTTGACTGAATTACTAGATCAGACTGGTGCTTTTAGGATTATGCTTAAACAGCATTCTGGTGCAGTGCTTATCTATCTGATCAATGAACCATATAATCAATTTACTTCAGTCATGCCTGACATCCCAGTGCTACCAATACAATGCCTGGCAATCAAGCAGAATGCAGACATATAAATAAAGAACAGCGATAGATGTCCAGCAACTTAAAGTTATTGTGCCTGCTTCTCAGACTTGCAAAGGTGTTCTGTGTAATATTATTAATGAAACTCAGCCAAATAATATTTAGAAACGTTTAGGGCTGCAGAACATGTGCCCAAATAGCTTAAGAGATTGGTCACTTCAAGCAGAGCTGAAAACAATCCAAGAACAAAATTCTCCTCCTCTTACTTACAGCACCTAGCATTGATAACACCCTTGAGCTGCGGTCACACTTTTTCTATTCTTCTGTCCTCATCCCTTTGCCTTGATCTTTGGGGTAAAGCTGCTGTATGACGGCACTTGGAAACTTGGTGGAGTCAGTCACAGCACAAGGTTTCTTGCCTTACAGATGTCTCCAGGATGGAGAGATGGTAGAAGGAATACCTTGGGACTTTAGAAAGGAGGTCTGAACCAAGGACGTGTTGGTAACATTTATGTTGCTGGACTGGGTTGTGTGATCTGCTGTCTGACATCACAGTGAGGGTTCTGATTCTGATAAATATTGTCTATAACTTTATGACCATCCTTAAATATGTGATGCTCTATTAGGCCAGTGCAGTCTTTCTAACATGTTTGAAAAGGTCTGTTATGCACAATGAAGGAACTGCTTGTTTTTTTGTTTTTTTATCACCATTTAAACTTGAGGTGCGGAATCATAGATGATACATATAATTACACAATCAAAGACAGACACTGATGAAACTTTATATGCAAGTTTTGAGCTCCAGCTAGTAAGCTGTTAATAAATTGTACAGGTGGAATGCACAAACATGCTAATTGGTGATAATAAAATTCTAGCATTTCAATCACTATAAACGAAGTGGAAGTTTCTTGCATGGTCTGACCAGTGCAAGAACTAGTTTCGGCATCACATCAGAATTGACTTGATAAGAGGGGTTTCCCCCTCCTGAATGCTGCCTGCAGCCCTGGCTCTGTGCATGCCACTATTATTACCGTCTACAAATGCTGCACCTCTCAGCCAGAGATTAGTGGCACTCATCCAGGTATCCATGCATTTCATATGGAAACACTTCTCTTCATCCCACGACCGCCTTATTCCTCCAACAGCCCCCAGTCTAACACACAAACACACACACACCCACACACATTTTTACAACACTGTGAGGACCATTGAATCACAGGTACCTGATGGGATCCACCTTAACCAAAGCAAGACACCATTTTCACTGCTAAATTCATGATACATTTTTGCATACATGTAAATGATTTGGATTTTTTTTTTAGCAAATGTTTTGCACCCATGTGGACTGGTAAATTTGCACATATTGACTTATGATGAGCAATCATAGTCTAGCTACTGACTGGGGACCAGTCATATTTTGTCTCTACAGTGGTGTCAGCTATTCCATTAAATCAAACTTATGCTGGACAGAAATATTAGATTACATAAAGACTGCATCAAATCCAGACATGTCTCCAAAATAGATATGATTCTTAAATATAATAGTTACATAAGCGTCCATGTAAACAATTAAAAACTCACTCCTGTCAAATTTAAGAACTTTTCAAAATTTAAGCAAGATTTGACTTTTACGTTTTATTTAATTAGTGTTTTAGTTGTCTTGGAGTGCTTGAACATGTTGTAAATAAAACTATTTTTAAAGGATTAAAGGACTAAAAGATCAAAGCTGCTTAAAAGACAAGACAAAACATGACATTTTAATCTGATTATTTTCTGTAAACTATCACATGAAATGGTTTCTTCTCAAGCTCATGTGATGGTCAAAAACCATGGGCTGAGTCCCATTAGCCAACAGGATTGTGGACCCTTTAACGCTGGGCGATTGCCGCTGAAGCACCAGTTCCCTGCTCTTCCTAGCGGCGATCAGCTGTTTAAGACATAGCGTATCAGCGGGCAGTCGGCTGATCAAAGGAAGCCCACGACCGTTTGTAATATCGGAGAAATTCAAACGGTTCCTGAAAGCTCGGTGAATACACTTTGCAGCTATATAACGCTATTACGGTATTTGTTGCTGGAAGTATATAAAATGACATTTCATTTATGACATTTCATTTTTTTTACATGATCAGTGATGGAATTTAACTTAGCTGTTTCAAATACCACACTTCAGTTAAAATTCAAGGTACATTTATTTTTATTTCATATCACTTCGACGCTTTTATTTAACCACAATACTAATGTTTTCATACAAAATGTAAAATCACAAGCACTTCCTGTTAGCAAATATCCTGCTTTTGCCATTTTTTTCTGCACAAAAATGCATTTCAAATGTGAGGACAATATATAGGAAAAAGCATGGCATAAACTGTTGATCATAACTCTGATTTTACTTGGCCTATCAATACAGTTTAAAAACTAGTATGTAGTTTGAAGTCCGCACTTTTGACTCATGTTGAAACATGCCATTTTATGCCATTTTTAATCAGTGATGTAATTTGGACGCTACGACGCATTCGTCAACCCCACTGAATGTGATCTGGAGTAAGTGGAAATGAGCCTGGAGAGGTAGAGGTGAAAGAGATGAAAATCAGTAGAAGCTAGATATAATACATGCGTCCATGAGTGGGAGACAGGTGTGACAGTGAAGATGCACGGAGTAGAGATAGTGAAGATAGATGAGTTTAAATACCTGGAGTCTGAGGAGAGGCCAGCCTGAGATGATGTGAGTGGTTTGATTTTTAACAATCGATTTTTAATAATTGTTACTTTCAGTCTATCTCTAAAGTTTATAAAATATCATTGCAAAATCATGGAGTGTCCCTTATATAAAATGGTGTTATAAATTACATCATGGACAGGATAGCATTTGGTTTGGTCCTTCTCTTCTAGAAGATGCTTGTATGGCCAATGTTGGCTGGAGAATACTAAATGACATTGTTGAGTTGGAAGATCCCACACTGTAACATCACCTTAGACCACTAGGATGTTGTATAAGTGCTTTGAGTGCTCAGTCAGAGTAGAAAAGCGCTATATAAGAACTAGTCCATTTACCATGTGCCTGTTACTAGGTTTCAGTCTCCACAATGTGGCTTTTCTTTCAAGTCCTGGACCCCACCAGGATAGAAAAACACTCCACACAGACACACACACACACACATACATCCCCACCTTCCTCCTCCTCTCTCCCTCTCTGTTTCTCTTTATAGATTACTGGCATGAAGAGTTGAAACTGGCTTTAGATCTATGCAGCTAACCCACGGTCGCTCTGTTATGCCTGTCTTTCTGCCTGCCTGTCTGCCTGTGCTGCACTCAGCAGGAGTCCCTGCAGTCTTTAATGAAAGTCTTGAGGGAAGAAGAAGGAGAGAGGAAGAGACACAAGAGGAGATGGAGGAGGGAGTGTAAATTTGGCAAGGAAGTGAATGCTAAATGTTAGCACTACAAAGGTTCGCGTTAGTGAAAAAAGGATGATAGGGGTTCTAGTCTATCCTCATAGTCAAGCCTTACTCCAATGAAGTGTTAGCATTATTTATCTGTGAAGGTTTAGACCAAGGAGAAAAGTGAGGTAAAAGTTCCACTACTGATGACTTAAGCTTTTTCTGTTAGTTTTGTGTTCATGTAGTGCCAGAAGATCAATATAAATAAAAAGAAATACCTGTTCATATTTTTAGGAGTGGAATTATAGTCTGTCAACACCTCCTTCCATCACATTCTGCTCAACAAGCATACATACAGGAGTGGACGCTGACATTGATTTCTCCACAGAGAAAAAGGGCAAGAAAAAGTGAACATATCCATTTTGGAAGATGTGTGTTTTTTTGTTAGTTAGTTTTTATCATAACAGTATGAAAGCTAATCATTACAGCTAGAAGACATACTGGCACAAACGGCACATTGGAAAAAAAAAGTAGACATTTGTTTTAAAGGTATAAAAAAATGACCCGTGTCAAGTCTACTAAGACATTTACAGCCTCTCATTCAGCAGAGTTTAGAGCTCAGTGGTAAGGTCAGCCACAAGGCACATGCACAAGCGTCTCTAATTTGAAAGGGCATATCATTTGCCACAGCTACAGTGTGGTTACACAAATATGCGAAAATCCCATCTGTAAAAAAGTGACCTAATGTTTGTAATATTGTACTGGTGGCAAAAACAAGGAGGTGTCACGGTTAGAGGGAAACGAAGAAGGCACAACGCATTGCCACTAATAATTAAACATCGCTATTAATTAGGAGTTTGGGAATTCCTACTGTATTTGGAATTTTAAGTCAAAACTGTAAGCTGATTGATCTTATCAGGTAATCATTTCAATTTATCATGTAGACTTACTGACATTCTCCATATTGCATAATTTCCCCCCTTTCTGACTTCAGTACAGTACAGTGCGTTGACAGATTCAATCGCTTAACACTTTGTAAAAATCACTCATTGTGTAGCTTTAAAGCCCAGCTTTAATAAAGGTGAAATAAAAACTCAACCATACACTCCCTCTCTCTTCATAAAATGTCTTGAGGGCAAAAAGCGATAAAGTGGGGTGGGCTTGTACCTCCGGCCCTATTAATTGGCTGGGTCGCTGGGGCCCTCGGGGCTGAGCCTGTTACCTGTGTGAAGAGAAGCGATTAATGCCTCCCCTTTGACCAGGCAAGACTCTCAGCTCGGCTCTGCAGAGACGCTCTCTAATTAATCCACTCTTACTGTTGTAATAGGCTCCTCCTCGGGGAGCACTCGGCCTCAGCTATAAGCCCCCAAATATGATTTCTCTCTTACATGGTAAACAAGCTCCCTCATGGGACAGACAAAGATGAAGGAGGATGGATTCGAACGATGGAAGTAGAAGAGAGCAACAAACAAGGGAATAATAGTCTGATACTGCTCTACCTTAAGAAAAACTGCCTGTCTGACACTCATTGATGTTAATTTTTTGCATTCTTGTAAGACGTGGACTGCAGTGACTCCACACATCACAGTAATTTGTTTTTTAACTTAAGGGCTAGGATGACGAAAAAAGGAAAAAACAAAAAATAAAGCTGCCTATAACTGCTCAGATTTTTGTAGCAATGCAGACGTAAACATTGAATATAATTGCTTTGTTTTGTTAGCATGCCCATAACATGTACCCTGTACCTTGTGTTGGGCCATTAGTATTACGTATGATGATTATTGGATCATTACACAGATAACGTGGGCATAACAATAATAAATTACTTTTCAGCAAAAGAAACCCCCATAACCATCACACCATGATGGCTACTGAGCAGTTTGATCAGTGGTTTATGTTATGCCAGATGCTTTTTAGTAGTAAAGCTGGCCTCAATCATCGAATGATCTTATCTAACATTACAAACATGTCTTGCTTAGTAAGCATATATAACATGTTTAATGACAGCATTTTTATACTTTATAAATGATGGATTAACTAAAGAACTACATTAAGTACACACATGATTTAGGTTCTGTTAATAGTTCATGGTATCATTTAAAAAGTCCAAGTAAATGGTTAGTAATGCATTTCTATATATACAGATTATGAAATGAGCTAGTTGTGTGTTAATAGTTGTTTTATAACTACTTATTTACTTATACTTATATATTTTAAGGAATGGCTAATTCAGACCTTTGCTAGTTGTTAGTTCAGTATTTAGTGTGACCTCCCCTAAAGTGAGACCCCATCTACGCCTTACAAAGCATTTACAAATGAAGCTCAGAGGCCACCAGGACCTCGAGACTCAAACAAGTCTCAAGTGTCTTCACAAGAGAAAAAGGAAACAGACAAAGCACAAAGTGATACAAAACACAAAAATATTTATTGCAAGATGCAAACATAACCCACCTGATGTTTGCAGAACACTGAAATGGATCTCAGACAGAGTCTAAGGCTACGTTCACGCAGCAGCTTGAAGTGACCCCGATTTTTTTGAGAAAAAACGATTTTTTTTTGCGTGGTTGTTCACATTTCCAAATATATGCGACTTTGATGCGATCTGTGTGTGAACTGCAGACGAACCTGGAAGATAACATCACATAGCGAGCGTCCCTGTAACACGGGACGCAGAATAGTGACGTTTTTCGAGTATCAATGACGGGCAGGTCGCATAAATGCGGCCCGGCCGTACAGACTCAGGTCCCATTTGAAAAGATCGGATACGTATCTGATTTAGTACCGCATATCCAACTGGCCTGGGTCGCATTTGAAAAAATCGGGTCTGTGTTGTTCAGACTGTCATGAAAAGATCGGATACAGGTCGCATGAGGGCAAAAAAATCCGAATTGTGTCACTTCAGGCTGCAGTGTGAACATAGCCTAAGTTTGCAGGAGGGGTTAAAGTGGGAAAGAAACACAATGAGCAGCTGGAGCCAGAAGGTAGTTTAACTTAAATATATTGAAACTTCTTCAATTAAACTGAACATGAATAGGGTGATCACAAAACAACAGTGAATATTTCCCAGAGCTTCAACAAGTATGAACAAAGTGTCCGTATCAAACTGATCACTGAAGTAACTGAAAGGTGAAGCACAGGAATAAATGTCTATTTTGGCCGAGTTGGAAACCTCACCTCAGTTCTTACATTTACCAGCTCATAAAACAGTCTAAGCAGTTATAGGCTCAGCAACAGCAAACTCAAAATCCGCTCAAGCCAGTAGAGAAACAGAAAATACAGCTTTTATGTTTCGTTCACTCCTGATTGGAAGTCAACAGTGGCTTCCAATCAGGAGCGCTGGGCCGAGGTTGGGAAGCTAGGCAGCAGAGTTTCAGTAAATCCCAGAGTGCGGTCCAGAAGGGCTGATGACAGCTGGTCAGAGGTGGTGATGATCTGGGCTCTCGATCCCACTTCTGCTGCAGAGAGCCACGCTTCCAAGTGCAGGAAGCAGGAAGCAGACAGCTGTGGCGGCAGAGAGCAGGCTAATGACAAGGCTATTGCAAAGGTAAATGCTGTGGTCTGTGGTGGCAAGGAGCAGGCTGGTGAGTGAGGGGGAAAACTTAGTCAACCTGTTGTTATCACAGGCGCCTCAGGCAAAGGAGGGGCAACTGTCAAGCCGAGCGGCTGCTGCCGAGAGTCTTGGGTGCAAATTAGTCCCGGCCAGTTCCTGAATCACCCGGGCTACTGATTTGGATCTTCCTGCTGAATCATGAAACACGAATTCGAGGTCTACATTAACCCAGATCATATATCCTCTGACTAGCTGCTGCTGCGAAGTACAAAAGGTGAGTGGACAGTGGCGTAGTGGACCTATTGAAAACACTGTGCAACCAGGTCGTTCAACCTGGACTCACTGACCGGAAACACACTGACTCAGAAGATTCAGCTGAACCAGGTCACGGAATATACTCCAGTCTGTGATTTAAGTAAATAATAAATTACATATTCCAATAAGGCCAGCACGGTGGTACAGGACAGTCTACAGAATGGCCCGAGCTAACCTGAAGAGAGGCATCAGAGTGGCTAAATCTGATTACAGGAGGAGGATTGAGGGCTATCTTGATAGTAACAACAGCAGGCAGGTGTGGCAGGCACTCCAGCATCTTACCAACTACAGGGCCAACCTCGCAGCTATGGAAAGTGACGCCTCGCTGGCAGACGAGCTGAACCGCTTTTTTGCTCGCTTTGAGGTGAAGCCGACAGAGGCAGCCACACTACATCAAGCCATCCACGACACCACAACCCTCGTTGTTCAGGAACACGAGGTGAGGCGCACACTGAGGGCTGTTAACCCAAGGAAGGCTGTCGGACCTGACGGTGTCCCTGGGCGTGTTCTGAAAGACTGCGCTGACCAGCTGGCTGGAGTCCTCACTAGGATTTTCAATAAATCCCTGGCCCTGTCTACCGTCCCATCCTGTCTGAAATCCTCCATCATAGTCCCTCTACCCAAGAAACCTCACATCTCGAGTTTCAATGACTACCGGCCAGTGGCACTAACCCCAGTGGTGATGAAGTGTTTTGAAAAATTGGTCCGGGGTCACATCACAGCACTTCTCCCTCCTGGCTTTGACCCACACCAGTTTGCCTACAGAGCCAATAGATCCACAG
>VUQK01014471.1:9392-27522 GCA_015106715.1 Bujurquina vittata
TTTAAAACCTTGAAAAAAGACGGGAGGGAACCAAGCTCCTGTTCCCCCCCCCCCAGAAAGCCGGCCCCCCCCAAAAGCCCCCCCCCCCCCCCCAAATGGCAATAGCTGGAGGCCCTGGAGGCTAATCAAACAGATTTACTAAATACCTCCCAGATTCTTGAACCCCAGTGGCCCATCCTTATCCTTGGACCCCAGTTGTGAGCACAGAAGGAAATTCCCACAGTGAGAAGTACTGACAGACTACGTTTTAAATTAACAAATCAGTTGTCTGTCATCCCGTGGCAACACTGAACATGTAATGTTCGCCAACTGTTTGAAGAGGAGATGCTGCAAAATGGGCTTTAGCTGTCATCGGTGACAGTGGAAAGAACAGACATGAGAGGAGTGTGTAAGTGGTTTCCTGTTTTCTTTTTTATGTGGAGAAGTGGGTCATAAAGTATTCAGATTCTTTTAGACACCATACAGGAAATGGCACCAACTTCAGTTTGTGCCAGTACCAGCCAACATTTCATTGATAACTTTAAATTGTCTGTTTTGCTCATGTAAATGAAAACACTGCAAACTGTGGGCATTACTGTGGCAAGACCACCAATTTTTACAAACATGAGAAAAAATAGCAAAAAAGAAAACTCTGAGGAGCAGAAATGAAGATGAGAGGAGGGAAACCCCTCAGACAGACCTAGACCCTGAGCACAGAGACGGAGGCCACAGAGTCCCCTCAGAGAAACAAAGAATATCCAGGTTTCTCATATAGTGGTGAAAGTCACCACTCATGTGGAATCTTCAGCATCATCTTTAAAACTCTCTGAAACATGGATGGCTAGATGGAAAACATATACCTCAAACACGAACTATGTAAATATTGGAATATAATAACAGACGACTATTTATACAGCACATTTAAAACAACTGAACCGACTCGATGTGCTTTTCAGGCAAGCGCATTTACTTTCCAGGTCTGCGCGAAACTGCGTTTCAAAACACATGAAAAACTGTGACAGGCATGTTTCCTTGTGTTAACTAATTAGCAGTCATTCAAAGTCACTGAAATGTATTCAGATTTAGCATATCGATGACGCATTCACCTCATAAATCATGACACACTGCTCTCCCCTACATAAGCTAATATTCATCATCTTTCCTTGATTACTAATAGGAATAATGGTCAAAATTCTATTTTTTTAAATGTAAGCCCCTCGTGATCTCAAATATGAAGTTACAGTACTTAGCACTTGTGTATAAATCACCTTTCTGGCTGCAAAGCAAGGCAGCTACCATGCCTCATCGTAGCCAGAGACTACGATGACCTGGATGACTGAGAATCTACACAGACATGCCTCATACACCATCCAAGGTGGTTTGAGGTCTTGCTGGAAGAGAGTCAAGGACATGTGACAACATGGATATTGTATCAAGAAGTAAACTAGGGTATTAAATGGGGATATGGTGGCTACCTCAAAGCAAGAAGCAACAGAGCTCCATAATGATGCAATCAGAGAGCTGAATATCTCTCTGGGGCAACTAAATTTATTGTCCCGTCAAGCAGTTTGCAGGTATAGTGTCAGCAATTATTCTCTCACCATATTCAGCCGTACCACTGCTTCAGACAATGCAAACTAAAGAAAAAACATCCTCTAAATGATAGCATTACAGTGAAATGCACAACAGCTCTGACTTAGTGCTGTGGTGAAAGAAATCAGCGATGACACAAATGGATGATAAAACAGTCACTTCCTGCTGGTGTTTTGAATGATCCCTGACACCTACCATTTAAGTGAATTCAATTTTATTTGTATAGCTCCAATTTACAACAAACAGTCACCTCAAGGCGTTTTATATTGTAAGGTAAAACCCTACAATAATACAGAAAAAAAACAGTCAAAACAACCCCCTATGAGCAAGCATTTGGTGACAGTGGGAAGGAAAAACTCCCTTTTAACAGGAAGCAACCTGCAGCAGAACCAGGGTCAGGGAGGGGCAGTCATCTGCTGCAACTGGTTGGGGTTGATGGGAGACAGGAGAAAAGGCATGCTGTGAAAGATGCCATTAAGATGGGGCCTGATTGTTCAAGACCTTGTATGTGAAAAGAAGGATATTAAATTCTATTCTGGATTTAACAGGTGGCCAAGAAAGAGAAACCAATATGGGAGAAATATGCTCTCTCTTTCTAGTCCCTGTCAGTACTCTTGCGGCATCATTTTGGATCAGCTGAAGGCTTTTCAGGGAGCGTGTAATGAATATGAATTACAATAGTACAACTTAGAAGTAATAAATGCAGAAATTAGCTTTTCAGCATCACTCTGAAGCAGGATGTTGCTAATTTTGTAAATGCTGCACAAATACAAAAACAAACAAACAAACAAAAAAAAAACAGTCCTACAGATTTGTTTAATATGTACACGAAAGGACATATTCTGGTCAAAAATTACAGATTTCTCTTACTGGAGGCCAAGGTAATGCCATCCAGAGTAAGCATCCGGTTGGACACCATGTTTCTAAGATTTGTGGGGCCAAGTACAATAATCTCATTGTTCTCTGAATTTAAAAGCAGAAAATTTGCAGTCATCCAGGCCTTTATGTCTTTAAGACATTCCTGCAGTTTAACAAATTGATGTGCGTCATCATTGGTACTATTATTATTAAATCCTTAAACAGGTTAGTCTAATTGAGATCGAGATCCATTTTGCAAGAGAGACCTGTGTCCAAAGAAAAAAACATATACAATAGATAACCATAGATAAAACTGGGTATCATCTGCATAATAATGAAGATGTATGAAATACTTTGTAATAATACTGCCTAAGAGAATCATCTATAATATAAATAGAATTGGGCCTAGCACAGAACTCTGTGGAACCCCATAATTAACATTACTGTGTGAAAAAGACATCACTGATAAAACATTTATCAAGATGAATTCAAGAAACATTGTTCTCATCAAACCACAGCTTTTGTCTTATCTGCCTACTTATAGTCATGATTGGCATCTTTCCTCTATAGCTACTGTTTGTCAGTATGTTTACCAATAAACTTCATGCTGTCCCCTTAGAATTACAGCATTAGCAAGTTAAAGCTCGATTTTGCAGATAGAACCTTCTTGTTTTGTGAATAAAATGGCCAATGTTGTATATAATTGAAAAAAAATCTTCCACATATTGTTGATTTTCAGTCAACAAATAAGAATATGACAAATCAATTTCTAAATTTCATGAAAAATGTCCTAAACTTAAAGGGACGATTTATCTCCAGGTAGATAGATATATGTTTGCCAAAATTCAAAATTTTGCAGCCTTGACGCATTTTTTTTTTTGTCCTCAATAGGTCCTTGATTCTAAATGGTGGGGTATTTTGACATTTGTGGAGTTCTATTTTCTTCTTGCCGAGAATTAAATCATTGCTTTTGTGTCCAAACTGTTCGATCAATAAAATGTATTTAATTTTGAAGTTTCTTCTAACTTGAGAGATTTCCACATCTCCTTTAAACAGGACAGTAACATTTACTGCGTAAGTGTATCCGTTTCATATTTTAAGAGCTCTAATGTGCAGACGTCACATTAGAAATTGACACCAGCACTGAGAGCACCCTCGGGAATAGAATCATTAACTTGAATTTAAATGTTTACCCTCTGTGCATTAAATCCCAAGATTGACAATTTTCTGCAGCATTAATCTCTTATCTTATTAGCAATAGTGTTACATTTTACTGCATTTTTATATGTTCCTTTTAGGTTTGAAGTCAGATGACGTCTCTGATTGGAGTGGGCGGCCCTCATAGGGATCATTTTGTATGGAAGAAAAGTCATATGACCTGTGACATGCCCCTTTTTAGTTGGGCACACACAGAGCCTGAAGCAGAAAACCCTACTCAGCAGGGAAAACTGATAATCACCCACTGCAATACCCGTCATCTCCAACTGGGATTTTAGGTTTTGTTAAGGCAGCTAATGCAAAGAAAGCCTGGCTGTGTTGAACTTTGTTCATGGCATACCCCTCAGCATCTGATATAAAGAACATTTGTGATCATGCTTTGTGATAATGATTATCATACTTTAGTGGGTAGGACATACAAATGCCTTTTGGATTCCCTCAGAAAGGGTATGTGGCGTAAAATTCCTCTCAAATTAAATATGTGGAGCTATTCTGCTTTGGTGACAATGTAAATAAGAGAGCAACCAAAAGCATCATTTTATTATGATTAAAACAAGAAGTGGTGCTGGGCACAACAAACCCGCTCCCGGCAGATGTTTCAGCTGATTTGAACATTGTCCGTTTTATAAACATGTCACTCTCCAAACACTGAATCACAGAAATAACACACAGGTCCTTTTTTTCATGCCCATATTTTTCCAAGTTGAACTAAAAATAACTTTCATTTTTTGTAAAAGCTTTATCTCTTTCAGTAAGAAAATAATGGTGCAATAATGGCGGAATTGAGTGATCAGACTGATAGAGTCAAAAGTTGTGTCATATATTCATATATCTGGATCATATCCCAATCAAAGTTTGTCCATGTCCATGTTAAATGAACCACACTCCAAACACGCTAAAATTTCTCAAATTTCAAAACTCGATATCAATATTGATTTCCTCCTCCGCTCCGTCACTCCCACAACTTTCACCTGTTGCTCCGAAAACGGTTCCCATATAATTTTTTTTGATTGGTTGAGGTCGTGCATTTTCCACCAAGAGGAAAGCGGATGTAGTGATTTTTTTTTTCTTTCTGTGCCAAAACGTTTCTAGTCCTTTTATGTGTAATCTCTTTGCTTATGTTGGTAAATAGAGTGCAGTCAACAGGAATTATGAAGGGCTTATATACGTATAAAATGAAGACATGACCTGTTTTGCAAGAATCTTTGAGTCTGTGTTATTGCACCTACATTACATTATCCTTTTTAGCCACTTAAAACATCTTCATAGAACTGTGATGTTATATTTGTTGTGATTTCTGCAGCCCTCCTGGCCAGACTTCTCTTTTAAAATACATTTTTTAATGTCAGTTACCATTTTTACCTTCATAAATAACAAATATACAAGTAACTTTACCAAAACCTTGTGAAAGAAATGTTTCTCTGCAAAAAGGACTTGATATCATTCACCAGAGACATGCTTGACACATGCTTTACAGATTATAGGTCAAGTCATTTACAAATATAACAGGAACAATATCCCGTTCCCCCTCCAGGGGCGGGGTAAAGATACCCAGTTAAGGTCAAAGTTAAGCTTGGGATGCTCATGGTTAAAAGAAGCATTGCTCATTTAAAATGATTAATCTATGCATTCAACCTTACCTGGATTTGGTGACTTCATAACTTTGCCACACACTTCTTCTTTTGCTCCCATCATAATTAGCAGCATGGCCACAAGATGCTATTGTGAAAATGAAAGGTAATTATGGGTTTTAACAACCTGCTTGTTCAAGCAACCAATGGGGTCATCTTAAGAGTCTCAAAGTTTCAGGAACTGTTTCATAATCAAGCCCTTTGAACCCTGCTGAACACTTAACCGTTTCCCATTCCCTGTTACTTCAACAGTAGAAATTTGACTTGCAAATATCTACTGTAGATATCAAAAACTGACTCAGCATCATTTAAATAATTGGATTGCTGGCTTTATTGTGTGGAAACTCATTCAGACATTTAACATCTTTAGTGTGAGCACACTTTCATATTAGTGTTCATGGGTGGCGTGGTCCTGCAGTGGTTAGCACTGTCACCTGACATCCAGAAAACCCTTGGCTGGAACTTGCCGGGTTTTCCTGGCTGCTCCAGCCTTCCTCCCAAAGGTATTAATGTGAAGTTAATTAGGGATTCTATTGTTTTGACTCTCTGTGATAGACTGCCCAGGTTGTACCCAGCTTTTCATCTAATGTCAGTTGGATAGGCTCCAGCCTGTCCGTAACACTGGTTGGATAAGTGGTTAAGAGGATGGATGGATAGATGTTAACATTTAACATTGAAATCAGCTTTAAATAGAGGTCCTTATCTATCGGTGCAGTATTAGAGAGCCTTGTTCTTTCTATGCAGACAGACAAAGGACACAGACATGAAGTGAGAGATAGAAAGGTGGATATTTTTTTTGCTCTATTGTCCCCCAGTGATGAACCACTCAAGTGGAGTGTTTATGGCGAGGAAACATTTCCCGAGCTGTCAGCCCCTTGGTAAGCCAGATTCTGGGAGACAAAAGGCATGTGTGCATGTGTCAAGGCCAGCTGCACACACACATATTGTCTGCTGAATGTCTTCACACTGTGGTGAAGCTGTGTTTCCCCCTCCCGCTTTCACTGGCTACACTGATCTATTTCTATCTATTTTTCCTCCCTCTCCAGAACATGACTATTCCACCTGAGAGAGTGTGTATGTTAGCATGTAGACCTGTTGTACTGTAGGCTACACAGCAGCGGTACCTGACCGACTCCAGGCAACACAGATGTGAAGCAGTTCTCAGAAACAGTGATTATGCAGCTAATGCTAAATCCTAAAGATTTGTCAGTTTATACAGTAAATATTTGAGTTTGTAAAGAAAAATGCACACTGCTATTTTTTTAACAGCCCAATTTTTCCATCCATCCATTCAGCCAGCCAGCCTTGAGGGCTGAGTCTTTAGGATTTAGCATTATTTGTATAACCACTATTTTTGAGAACTGCTTCACGTCTGTGTTGCATGGAGTCGGTCAGGTATTCCAGGTCAGGATGATTTGACCACTTTCCACAGGTGCTCTGTATTTCTTGGTTCTGCCTCAGAAACAGCATTTTTGATGTCCCCGCACAAGTTTTCTATCGGATTAAGGTCCGGGGATTAGGCTGGCAACTCCATAACATTTCCTGTTCAGCAACATGACCTCCAAGTATTTTGATATAAGCAAACTGATTCATGATCCCTGGTAGGCGATAAACAGGCTCAACACCATAGTAAAAGAAACATCCCCGTATCATGATGCTTGGACCATTGTGCGTCACTGTCACCGGTGCACTGTGGCTTGATTTGAGCATTTTGTGGGTCGTCTGACAAACTGTTTCTGGCCCTTGGACCCAAAAAGAACCATCTTACTTTGATCAGTCCACAAAATGTTTCTCTACAAGCCAGCCGATGTGTTCTTTGGCAAATTGTATCCTCTTCAGCACACCTTTTTTTTTTAACAGTGGGACTTTGCAGGGGCTGATTGCTGATAGGTTAGCTTCACACTGGTGTCTTCTAATTGTCACAGCACTCAGAGGTTACTTCAAACCGTCTCTGTCACATTAATAAATCAAAATTTCAAGTTACAGTGGGGAAAATAAGTATTTGATACACTGCCGAGTCTTCCCACCTACAGAGAATGGAGAGGTCTATCATTTTTATTGTAGGTACAGTTCAAGTGTACCTAAAATGAGATACAGAATCTAAAAACAAAAAGATCCAGATAATCACGTTTTATGATTTTAAATAATAATAATTTGCATTTTATTGCATGAAATAAGTATTTGATACAATAGAAAAACAGATCTTAATATTTGGTACAAAAACCTTTGTTGGCAGTTACAGAGGTCAGATGTTTCCTGTGGTTCTTGACCTAGTTTGCACACACTGCAGCAGGATTTTGGCCCACTCCTCCATACAGATCTTCTCCAGGTCTTTCAGGTTTCGGGACTGTTGCTGGGCAACATTGAGTTTCAGCTCCCTCCACAGATTTTCTCTTTGGTTCAGGTCTGGAGACTGGCTAGGCCACTCAAGGACCTTGAAATGCTTCTTACGGAGCCACTCCTTAGTTGCCCTGGCTCTGTGTTTCGGGTCATTGTCATGCTGGAAGACCCAGCCACGACTCGTCTTCAATGCTCTTACTGAGGGAAGGAGGTTGTTGGACAAAATCTCACAATATATGACACCATCCATCCTCCCTTCAGTACGGTGCAGTCGTCGTGTCCCCTTTGCAGAAAAGCACCATCAAAGTATGATGTTTCCATCTCCATGTTTCACAGTTGGATCGTGTCCTTGGGGTTGTACTCATCCTTCCTCCAAACACGGTGAGTGGAGTTGATACCAAAAAGCTCTATTTTGGTCTCATCTGACCACATGACCTTCTCCCTGTGATGGCATGGTGTGTTACTAACAGTCTTCTTTGAGACTGTGGTCCCAGCTCTCGTCAGGTCATTTACCGGCCGCCACAAAACTGGCAGTGTATCAAATACTTATTTTACCCACTGTAGCTTTGTGAAACACAAAGGTCATTGAAAGAGGTCAATTTTGAGATACTTAACTCGAAACTTTGAATTAATTTATTTTCAGTGGCGTTAATTAGGTCACTTTATACATGTAGGAGTTCCAAAACAAACGAGTAATGTCATGGTTGCTATGTCTGTCTTTTATATACTGTCTGGGTGCACACTGTGAGGTGGGAACACAAAGTTCACTGCCTTGCTCAAGGGAGCACGGAAGATGAGAATTGACTTCCTGATCATAAACCAGCCTCTCAACCCTCAAGGCTCCTCTACAATAACTGCAAACATGTCATTACTGACACTCCACATCTTTACATTCCCGGGTCACTGCCTGTGTGGATGCATCTGTATATGTGCCTCGAACAAAGATGTCTGAGACCCTGCACAGCACTTCCCTGAACCGAGTGATATCGAGAATTATACACAATGGATCCACTTTTCTCTTTGGAGTCAGGAGGGAGAAATAGTGAGAAGAGCAGACAGACAACAGAATACGGGGGGGGAAAGAAGGGCTAATACGAGGGGAAGAAAGAGAGGAGTGGGAGTGACTGCGAGAGCAAAAAAAGAATGATTGCCTATTGACTTGATGAGAGCGGAAGCATCATTATATAATTGTAAATCCCAGAAAGATAGGGTGTAATAGGACTTTCTCTCCTCCCACTGCTGCTCTGGTAATTTATCCCTCTCTCTTTCCATCCCTTTCTATCTCTCTCCCTCTTCCACCCTGTCACCCATCAATCTTTTTCCAATTACCTGTTCTGTCTATCTACAAATCCATCATCATCATTTCCATGGTAACGGGCTGCATCCTCCATTGGCTTCGGCCTATTGTTCAATATAATTGCACGCCAAAAAACAGTCTTTAAAAGAGGGAAGGGGATACACAGAGAGGCACAGATCTGGATATTGTCTCTGCGCTCAGCGACTAATGTCTCTCCTACATCTCCAAAGAGGCAACTTCAGAGCAGATAGTCTGTTTAATTTTGACCATGGCATCCATTCATCAGGCATTTTAGCAGCCATTATGTGCGGATTGGCTTTATCCCAGGCTGATGAAACATTTTCTCTGCCTGTGCAATTGTCATTTATTGTGAAAATGAGGAAGTATAACTGCTCGCGCAAGGTCAGTGAGGAACAATAGTTATATGTATTTGTTAAGAAATAAATGGGAGACATAGCTACCCAAAAATCTATTAAGGTGGTTTTATTTCATTTAGTAGGTTGTAATTATAAGTTTAATGGACACGGTTATTCTGACTGCCTCGGGCCTGTCTCTTTTTTTCCACATAATTACAAAAGAACCATTTTTTCACCCAAAGAGCATTAAATTCCTCCCAGCCTCTGAGGTAATATGATTAGTCTATTGACTTCGGTACCAAAACTATCCATATATGCCGAGGAGACGGTTTTCTTTCCTTTCTAATAAGAGGTTCTTTGTGAAGAGTGAAAATGAATCTAATTGAACTGTCATGAAGTGTTTTTTTTTAATCTTTCATTTATTAGATCTGTGCGCATTATGATGCTTGTAAAGAAACCCAATTGATGGTGAGTTTTCACGACTTGAGTATTGTAATTCTGTTCTTGCTTTGGTAAAGAGGCTGATGAAAATTCTGCAGGCTGTGGTCTGAGTAAATACCACTTTTGAACAGCAGATAGTGGAGCGTGCTCAACAGGTTTCCAGGCCCTGAACTGAACTGTTGGGACCTGGTAGTTTGCATAGGATATGGTTCCAGCCTGAGCGCTCAACAGCCATTCTGTATTGGTCACTAGAAACTAATCCATCCATCTTCTACCACTTATCCAGGTCCAGGTTGCAGGAGTACCAATCTAAGCAGAGATACCCAGACCTGCAGTTGATACGGGAATACTGCATTGTTCCAGAATGTTTTGTCTCATCTCTGGTGTCTCTTCATGGTTGAACATGTCCAGAAGACCTCATCCAGGAGTCATCCAGGAGACTTCCTACCACCTCAGCCAGCTCCTTCTAATGCAGAGGCGCAGCAGCCCCTCCGAGATGAGCTCCTCACTCTATTGCTAAGGTTGAGCCCAGACAGCCTTCACAGGAACCATCTTTATCTGCAATCTTATTCTTTCAGTAACACCCACAGCTTATGGCCGCAGGTGTGGGTGGTATTGTGGATCAGCCAGTTAAGTCTTTGAATTAACTCTCAGCTTTCTTTACCTTCTCAGACCCGCTAAGCATCTATTTCACTGTAGACGCGGCACTAAACCCTCTGCTGATCTCAAGTTCCACTCTTACCACCACTTGTGGACAAGAGCCCGAGTTACCTCCACTTCTCCACCTGGGGAATGAAAACTGATGACAGCCACACTTGATGATGCTGTCTCCTTTGTAAAAGAAGCAACACTTGGCAGGCATTAGAATTTATATTCAAGTGCTGCCGATTTACCGGTCAATCTACGTTCCCACGCTCACCTATGGTCACAAGCTTTGGGTAGTGACCGAAAGAATGAGATCGCGAATACAAGCGGCGGAAATGAGTTTCCTTTGAAGGGTGGCTGGCCTCTCCCTTAGGGATAGGGTGAGGAGTGCAGCCATTCGGGAGGGGCTCAGAGTAGAGCTGCTGCTCCTCCACATCGAAAGGAGCCAGTTGGGTGAGATGAATGCCTTGGGGTCCCTTCAGATGGGCTGGTGGAGGTGGCTGAAGAGAGGGAAGTCTGGACTTCTCTGCTTAGGCTCCTGCCCCCGCGACCCGGCACCTATAAGCGGAAGAAAATGGATGGATGGATTCAAGTGAATTATGAAACATTACAGCAACTCAGAAAATCAAGGTCAGTTCCTGATCCCCATCTAAACTGAATAGGATTTCCGTGCTCCAAGTCCACAAAGCTTGATAAAATTCAGCTTTGTCTATTTGTAAAATTATGCAAAACCTAATAAATAAATAATAAAAAATAAAAACCCTCAAGTAATGCAATGTAATCAGCTTCAGATGTCAGAATTTATGCACTTAAGACCCCAATCATGAAAAAAAAATATGAACTTGCATCAGACCCACAGGGATCGCGAGGCATTGCAGAATCTGAAATGGTTATCTATTGTCTACTTTACTTGAGTATCCAAGTAATTTTGCAGAGTTTGTATGCTGTTCACAGGGGAAGCTCAAGGAACTAAATCTATTTCTGCATTTTTGTTGAGAAAGTCGAGAACATCCCCTCTTCATTAAAGCATTTCTCACATTTAATATTTCTAAACATGCATTGGGTCTTGAAAACTGCATCAGTATGTGACATGTTTACACTGATGTATATATTGAAACACAATCTCAATGGGAAATATTCTAAATCTTAAAATCCTCAGACTGTCTGTACTTGTATAGGTTTGGGCATAAAGAGAGTGGTCAGAAAAAGAACAAAGCCTCGGTAAATAATATACACTGCTCAAAAAAATTCAAAGGAACACTTTGAAAACACATCATAACTGAATGGGGAGAAAAATCATGCTGGATATCTACACTGATATGGACTGAGTAATGTGTTAGGAATGAAAGAATGCCACATCTTTGATGAAAATGAAAATTATCAACTTACAGAGGCTGAATTCAAAGACACCCTGAAAATCAAAGTGGAAAAATAATGCAGCAGGCTGGAACATTTCACCAAAATTTCATTGCAGCAACTCATGGTACTCAGTAGTTTGTATGGCCCCCACATGCTTGTATTCATCAGTGCATGCTCCTAATGAGACAACGGATGGTGTCCTGAGGGATCTCCTCCCTGGACCGGGGCAATTACTGAGCTCCTGGACAAACTGAGGTGTAACCTGGTGGTGTTGGATGGACTGAAACATAACGTTACAGAGCTGTTCTATTGGATTTAGGTCAGGTGAGCATGGGGACCAGTTGATGGTATCTATTCTGCCATCCTCCAGGAACTGCCTTCATACTCTCACTACATGAGGCCGGGTATTGTCGTGCACCAGAAGGAACCCATGACCCACTGCGCCAGCATAGGGCACATATTGATGTGCTATCCTGGAGGAGTTGGACAACCTGTGCAACCTCTGTAGGGTCCAGGTATCACCTCATGCTATCAATACTGACACTGACCCTGGCCAAATGCAAAACAAGTGAAAAACAGTCAGAAAAGATGAGGAGGGAAAAATGTCAGTGTCCTTCACCTGTAAAACCGTTCCTGTTTAGGGGTTGTCTCATTGTTGCCCCTCTAGTGCACCTGTTGTTAATTTCATTAACACCAAAGCAGCTAAAACTGATTACCACCTCCTCTGATGCTTACTGACCAGATCAATATCCCAGAAGTTTCACTGACTTGATGCTAAAACTCTGATTAAAAAGTGTTGCTTCAATTTTTTTTTATTTTTTTTTTAACCAGTGTAGTTTTCTCCCTCATGGAAAACAACATGAAAGCGAGCAGCAATGAAAACCATCTGCTTGCAGTGATCACTGGCAAAGTGAATAAAAGCACATGTCTGCTAAAGGTTACAAGAAAATGGTTTCATTTGGTGCTGCTGTGCTGTCACGTCTTCTTACAAGATAAACAAACCCATTGTTCGTCTTTATCACAAGAATGTAGATATGTTGCATTAAAGGAAAGCTGAAACAAAGATTCTGTATTTTAGCCTGTATCATGTGCCAATCTTTGCATCTACTCATTAAAACACATTAAAAAAATGCACTATTAAACCAAAGACTATACGGGAATGATTAAAATTGTTTTTAATAATACAGCTGCTTCCCAGTCGGGCTAGATTGTGTCCTCATCACTTACCAAGAGCACTGACCAAGTCAAGAATCTCACAGAACAACTGTGCATACTTTTAATGTGATTCACAGACTAGAAAATTCTCTTAAACATAGAGCGTAGATGTCAGAGTACAACTGCTTTAACTCATCTCTTATCATAGCCATTCAGAGAATTCCAACTAAATACAAGCTAATATTGTCGACTCCCTTATTCACAAAGGGTCGCCACAGCAGGTAGCACCGCATATCTGATTTGGCAGATTTTTACACTCAAGGGATTCGTGTCTCCTCCCGGGGATGAACCAGGGGTCTGTGAATGTGTAAACCAATACACTATAAAACTCAAGTTAAATATAAATAATATTTATAGTGATGTTAGGCGAAGGAATGACATACACAAAATGCAATAAATGCACATGCAGAACCACAACTTCTCCTTAAGGCACAAAAAGAAAAATGACAAACATTCACTGCTCTTATTGTTGCCAAAAATGATACCACGATAGAGATATGCCTTTTAAAGTCTTTAACATTCAGGTATAGCCTCAGGTAAATGAGCACTAGGCTCCATTGTGATGTGAAATGAGCATTAGAGTATTAGTTTAAACCCTCTGTGTCCTGCTGTGGGAGGCACACTCACAACTGCATTCAAATGAATGTGTATTTGCTGATCAGAGGCAATTGATATTTATAGGGCACATAATGGTGTGACTTTAATTAGCAAAACAGCAGCTTTGTTATTCGTGCAGTGAAGCTGAAATCACTTTCTTTTACTAGTGTGAATTGCTCACATCAAGGACCTTGCTGTTGTTTGAAAAGTAAGAGTGAAGCATTTTTACTGTGTTTGAACAGTTAATAGTCGTGTATTCTTACAGTTGTGAGACATCAAAGCAAAATTAAAAAGAGTATTGCAAAATAGGTATGCAATCCATATGACTTGTTACTCTTATTTCTACCCGTCCTTCGTGTATGTGTGTGTGTGTGAGTGTGTGTGTGTGTGTGTGTGTGTGCAGTCATTTGTATATTTACTGTTTGAAAGCAAGGGAGCAGATCTGGGACATGACTTTAAGCTGTTTTGTTGTTACAGCGCTGATTAATGATGCACAGTGTTCTCCACCTGTAATCAATCCCTTCTCTCCCTGCTCTGCTGCCCTCTGTGCCAGCTAAGCTGGAGCAAGTCACACAAACCTACTGGGAAAGAGACAGGAAATCCAGAGCTTTTCATTTTAAAATAAAAGACAAAAAAAAAAGATAGACTATATTATAGACAAAAGAGGCAATGCCAGCATCACCTTCTTAAGTGAGAATAGGACCAGTATTTACCTTCAAAATCCTTTATACATCTTGGTGGAGGTGGGGAGACATTGTTGCCATTTTCTATAAAGTGCAAGTGGGAAGATGAAAAGGCAGCTAAGCAAAGCCTCTCTGACTCTGGAAACACGTGCAGACAAAAGAGGATGAGCTTCAACAGCCTCCACTTCAATAAAATGGAATGAGATAACTCCAGCAAGGGAGCGCTCAAAGACCTTGAAGAAAAAACAGGTTTAAAACCAAAGTGGCCACAGAGGCAGAGGAGCTGGAAGCACCTGAATCAGGTATGATTACTGACCTGTCAGACTGACCACCTTCAAAGCACAATCTTCTAATTCTGGAAAACTTGTCCATGAAACAGAAAGGAATAATAAGAGCTTTTGCAACCAACTAATTTGAATATTAATGATAAAATATATATATTAGGCTGTCACTGATTAGTAGTTATATTACATTGGTAAATTTATCATTTAACACAGAGGATAAATCTATGAGGCTATGGAACTAATGCATCAGAGTAAGACCTAAAATTATTAATAGAAGAATGAATGGAGTAAATTCTTACCATGAACATTAAGTTCCTAACCTTTGGCACTTTGGGAAATCCCAATAACAAACATCAGTTAACAGTGATAAGGATGATTATGTCAAAGTTGCTGGTAAAACTGCTATCCACAGAGTCAGACATGCTTTCACTGTTTGTGATGTTTTCATCTATGAGCCCGTTTTTGAATTGTGCAGCTGGTGTAAAGCTTAAAATTTGGGACATATATGACTGATCATGCGTCATTTCAAACCTCAATAGCATCATTTTGATGGAAATGGGTAAAAATCAGGTCCGTGCTGTGTTACTTAGATCTAACAAAGATTTTCTAATTCAAACAAATGTTTTATTTTGAAAGTACTGACCGGAAGCTTTGCCTGAAAGACCGTTTCATTTGACAAAAGCCCTATTAGAGTGCTCTGGGAGCACTGAGAGCTTAGTGTGTGTATGTGTGTGTGTGAGTTGTTGGCTTCCTGCTGCTGCTGCTGCTCGGTGTCCGCACACCGTCCGTCTCGTCAGTGTTGATCGGCTCACCATGGCGGAAGGACGCAGAGAACAGCAGCCTCATCCTCTCCTATCGGTACCACCGGCCAGCAAGCGACCCTGCCTTCGCCCTGCACCCCGAGGTCCCGGGCCGGGGCCCGGACACGGCAGCGGGTTGCCCAGCTCCCGGTATCGTTCTCCCGAGTCGCTTTTGGACTGCGCTGCTAAAGCAGTAGCGGAAAAGTGGGCCTTCGAAAGAGTGGAGGAGCGCTTCGAGCGGATCCCGGAGCCCGTCCAGCGCCGCATCGTCTACTGGTCTTTTCCCCGCAACGAAAAGGAGATATGCATGTACTCTTCGTTTCAGTGCCGAGTCGCCGGGGAGGAAGGTCCGTCCGCTGCTCCCGGTGGCGCTGGGGGTGCTGGTTCCGGAGCTACAACCACTGGCGGCGTTGGAGGATCTACCGCCGGTACAACAGCTACCGTAGGGGCAGCCGGGGCAGTGGGGACCGGAGACGGACTGCCTTTCCGTCGGGGTATCAGACTGCTAGAAACCGGCTGTGTGGAAAACGTTTTACAAGTCGGTAAGTGGAATATTTGTGTGTAACCGAAGCAAAAGCTGCCTGGCACAAACACTGGACTGTTTTCGAGTCTCTGCTGCGGCTGCTCTTGGACCTTTACGGGGGATGATTGATGGAAGTTTTCGGTGCTATCGCGGAAAGTATGCAAAGCGACTCTTTTCAGCGCACATAAAACAGCACATGGTTCTCCCTGCGTCTTTTAGTTAATTTCACTTGTACTGAGGCATATTTGGTCGAATTTAAAGCTTTTTATTGACACCTAAATAAGAGGGAAGCGTAGAAAAGGGGGCGCTTGCTAGCTTAGCCGACCGACTGCTGTTTAAAAATTAAAGGGCTTCCTATTGCATTACCCTGTAGCTCTACCGATGGCTACTGCGACTTTGCCCAGCGTTGCCTTTTAGGTTAAAGCCTCAACTTGATTTTTAAAAAGCGGAAACCGTGTCTTGGCAACTATGAGCACTTTTCTGCCTCTGCGAGGGTCAGCGTCGACAGCCGGAGGTGGCTGGAGTCGTGAGGCAGGCGGAGGAGGAGGAGGAGGGCTTGACAGACGCGGATACAAAAGGACCCAACGTTATAGCGTCTGGGCTTTATTTTTATTTTTCCCCTTCCCCATTGTAGAAGTTTTTTCTTCTTTTTTCTCCTCAACTCAACACCGGTCGAGGGTGGCTTAAGTGAGGAACAAAGGCGGTTATTGGGTCTCTTACTATGATTAATCCAGCGCTAATCCGAAAAAAAAATCCCCCACGGCTTTTTGTTTATTTGCGGCTGGTGCTCGGACCGGACAAAGAGCTCAGACGCCACCAGCGTGGAAAATACACGTTGGGAGTATTTGTGTAGTTTCTATAATTAAAGCGAAGCCATTAGCAGTTGCAATACGGCATTAATTTTCGTTATTATTGTTGCCGTTTGCCCGCAGCCTCTCAGTCGCTTACAACACAAAAGGTTTCCAGTTGAAATGATCGATAAGCGTCTCGCGTTTCCAGCGCTGCAGAGAAGGCTGTTTCCAAACAAAGGGCCATTCCGCAAAGCTCCATCTCCTCTGATTTTTCTCTAGGTTTTCCTTCACGGACGCAAATTGAGCTCAGACATTGGGGAAATTGAGCCGATGAAGCCGATGCATAGTTTAAAAACAAAAGGAAAAAGTATTTTATGGTAACGGAGAGGATTTTTCTGAGACCATATGGCGTGAGAGCCAGTGAAGCTTGTCTGGGTTTCATGTTGCTCCGAGGTATCAGGGGGAAAGCTGCAAACTGTGGCTGCTGCTGCTTCTTTTCTTGGTGACTGCTGTATCTAATTGCATTTCGTAAATGCTCATTGAACTAAATGAAATCTGAGACTTATGAAGCTGCGGTTTGATGCAGTCTGCTTTGATAAGTTTTGCAAGTTTTAGTTGTTTTTCCAAGAGTTGATGATTCAGAACCTCAATGATTTAAAGTGTGAACTTTAATTCAGATTGTGGGTTACTAACAACATTGTAAGTACTAAGTGATGACCTATTTTTTTTATATCACTTCCTGTCATTACAATCACAACAACTGAGGTTTAGCTTGGGGGTGGGGGGGTCTTTCCACCCTGGTGTCTGCAGCTACAGAGTACATTAAGGTGACTGAGTTTAATGCTGGGTGCCTTTGGGTACTTCAGTTGAAAGTTCATCAGTCAAAACAAAGCATACACCCCTGAGCAAACACTTCCAGTCTTACCTGCTTCGCTGGCAAATCATTTCCATCCACCCGCCCTCACCCCCCTAATGTCAGTCAAAGCAGGCAGGCACATGGTTTTGTCTTTCTGTCAACAAAACACAAGATGGGCCAAATAGCTGCTTGACATCAAAATAAGACTCAGCTTGCTCTTCACTCTGTGTGTGTGTGTGTGTGTGTGTGTGTGTGTGCGTGTGTGTGTGTGCGTGTGTGTGTGCGTGTGTGTGTGTGGACCATGGGAGCCGGTAACTGTGGAAGGGTTTACTGACTGACTTAACAGGAGAACAATTGTTTTGGGTTATTTTTCAGTTAGATTTGAATAGGTTGGACAACCAAGCTCGCTCATACACAATGCTTAAGGATTGTGTTGCGCAGCTGCAAATGGCAAGATTTAAGGCTGCTTTTGCTTGATATAGCACATTATAATCACCACTTAAAATAGTGGTAGTACTTGTTTTTTAGGAAAGCAGCACGACATGGCTCATGTACTTCTGTAATAAGAACTTGCTGGTGAGTGATTAGGAGCAGCATGCTGACACATGCATGTTGATGTTGCATGGCTTGGGGGGGGGGGGGGTGGTCGTCTGGAACTGCTTTT
>VUQK01014472.1:0-21611 GCA_015106715.1 Bujurquina vittata
CACACTCTGAGGATTGTCACACACACACACACACACACGCACACACACACACTCTGAGGATTGTCACACACACACACACACACACACACACACACACACACTCGCACACACACACACACACACACACGCACACACACACTCTGAGGATTGTGCTGTAATCAGTCTAATGAAGTGCTTTTACTTAAAAAGCAGGAATGTTTGTAAAATCAACCTAAAGAAGGAAACACGAAGAATTACTTTCATAAAAATGGACCTGATTCTGAGGAGAAAAAAAACGTATTACTAATTACTATACAGTACTAATTATTATCAGTAGTAGTAAGTAATAAATACTTTATTACTTATTATTATGTAATAAAGTATTACAGCTCAGTCAGAGACTGGAACGATTCTCCTGCTTTCTTTTCCTCGGTTCCCGGCTGTATCTCAGGAGCTTTTTAATTACCTGAATATTTAGAAAAGAGGAGCAGTGAATGTTTGCTGCCACACGCCTGCTGTGTTCAGATTGTTTTGGAAGCACAAACTCAGAAGTAAAAGCATCTTTATGAATGATTATGCTGCCGGTGGGAACGTTTGGCTTGATTTTGCTCTTTATGAACAGCTGAGGATCGATAACGTTTTGATGCTCTGATGCTTCCAGATTCAGGCTGCGACCAAAGCAAATGGAGCCATCCACCTGAGCCTCGACAACGCCCGCCTGGCTGCAGACGACTTCAGGACAAAGTGAGTGTGCACGAGTTTCACTCTCGGCTCACCACGGAGCTGAAATAAGGACGCTACAGTAAGCTGCAGTTCCTCTGGTGGCCAGCAGAGGCTTCAGCAGTCAGTCAGTCTAAAACAAAGGTGTTTAAGGCTGATCTCAGATCTGCTATGTGAAATTGTAGGATTTTATCAGGATTGTTAACCAAGCTGGCTAACATTAGCTCATGACTTAGCACTCAGATACAACACGCAGCAGCTAAGACGCTAATGCTGCGCTCACAGTCCTTAGTTAACGGCACTTTCTTCCTCCCCACTGCCGCCAAATGCTGCTATTATGAAACAGTTGGCTTCTGGATTCAGGTGAGGATGGGGGCACTGATGGGGCGGGAGGGGGGGCATTGATGAAGCTTCTCTCCAAGATCCTTTTTTATGGTGGACATTTGAACTGAAGCACAGTGAACCAACGTGACCTTTGAGTGCACTGTTAACGCTCCTGCTGACACCGGGAGACGGGCCATCGATGTTAGAACGTCTGAACAGCAGCTGACAGGTTGGAAATCGTAACATCTGAGTTCAGACTCACCAAACCTGCGATCCCTCCTCTTCCTCAGGTACGAGAACGAGCTGGCCATGCGTCAGTCGGTGGAAGCCGACATCATCGGGCTCAAGAGGGTCCTGGACGAGCTGACTCTGTCCAGGAGCGATCTCGAGATGCAGATCGAGGGCCTGAAGGAGGAGCTGCTCTTCCTCAAGAAGAACCACCAGGAGGTGAGCAGCTTCTGAAAGACCACAAGCGTATCGGGAAGATTTAGACTTAAATCTCAGGATGAGAATAAAAGAAGGGCTGAGATCTGTAAACACGTGGTTTGTTTGTTTGTAGGAGCTGCTGGCCATGCGGCAACAGATGAGCGGTCAGGTCCACGTGGAGGTGGACGCTGCTCCTCAGCAGGACCTCACCAAGGTCATGGCTGAGATCAGAGAGCACTACGAGGGCATCACTGCCAAAAGCCAGAAGGAGCTCCAGATTTGGTTCCAGGGCAAGGTACCAAGTGCTGTGACATCACTTCCTGTGAGCACAGAGGTCTCTTTTCCCTGTATTAATGTGTGTGTGTGTTTCCTGTGCAGACAGAGGCTCTGAACAAAGAGGTGATCACTCAGACCACCTCGCTGCAGACGTCCAGGTCGGAGGTCACCGAGGTGAAGCGCACGCTGCAGTCGCTGGAGATTGAGCTGCAGTCCATGTTGGGCACGGTGAGCGTCACCTGATCTCCATCACACACCTGTGAGGAGGTGGAAGCTGATGAGGTTTAGAAGCTGAAATGAGACCGTGTGGCAGCAAAGAGCTGACTTCAAACACACGAGCCAAAACGACATTTTGGTCCCTGAGAATAAGAATAAAAACTAGCCTTAAAGTAAAAATGTTTCTGTAAAACTGCTAAAATTAAAACAGTCTCCGACTGCGTTCCTCTGCAGAAAGCGTCCCTGGAGGCGACTCTGGCTGAGACACAGAACCGCTACTCCATGCGGCTCTCCGGGTACCAGATGCAGGTGAGACGCCGTTTAATTCGATGTCATGTGACTTTCACGAGTGTCGCTGCTCTTCGGTTTCACCTGCGACTCTCTCGGCCTGCAGGTGACGTCGCTGGAGGAGCAGCTGAAGCAGCTGAGGGCCGACCTGGAGCGGCAGGGGCGCGAGTACCAGATGCTGCTGGACATCAAGACCAGGCTGGAGATGGAGATCGCCGAGTACAGGAGGCTGCTGGACGGAGAGGCCGCCAGCAGGTGAGACTCACACTTTGATGAGTACAACTGAAGCACGGGTGACGCAGACGCTCACCTGCACTCTCCTCTGATTGGTCCACAGCACCAGCACCAGCACCACATCCTCCACGAGCACCACCACAAAGCGCGTGGTGACGGTGGTGGAGGAGGTGGTTGACGGGAGGGTGATCTCATCCTCCTCCAAGACCTCCTCCGTCGTGACCTCCTCCTGAGCCACTGCAGACAGCCAATCAGGATCAGCGTTTCCTCTGCTGAAAATAAAACAGGAATCCAGATAAAAACTCAGAGTGTGTGTCTTCATTTTACCGTCTGTAGACAGAATAGGAAACAATGTGTAACAATAATCAAAGAAATAAAACCTGAGGGACTCGTTCAGGTGAGTCCAGCATCTGGTGACCCAGGTGAAGGGCTGTGCTGCCCCCTGCTGGAGCTCCGTGGTTTCCCTCAGAGTTCACGGTGAGTCGTGGTTCAGACTTTATTTAGAAACCCGCTCGGAGGGTTTTGGCAGCGGCTGCAGCAGCTCTGCAGGCTGCTTCATGCCTCACACCACAAGAGCCTCTGTTTCCACCATCGTGCCTCAGGGCTGAATTTTACTCTTGTGTAAATCAGGGAAACCACATTCTTCTACAGCTGCGAGTTCATGAGTGAAAGTCGGTGTAAAAATGTGGTTGTAAATCACGTCTTCAGGCGATTGTGGCTTGTGTTGCTGGTTGATTTGTGCTTTTTTGTAGTATTTTAATTAGGGCCGGGACTTTAACGCGTTAATTTTGATCAATTAATTACAAAGATTTTAATGCGTTAAAGATTTTAGAGCAATTAATCCAATTTTTTTAAAGTTTGTAGCCGGAACCTTTGTGTTCGCTTGTTTTAGCACGCCTGTAAATCTGACGCACAAGCGACAACAAAGATGTGCGATGAAGCCGCTTCTCTCGTCCACTGAGGGACAACTTTAGCTTTAAAAAATGTTCTGATGGGACTTTGGAAAAGACTGCTGTTGTATACAGTAGTTGAAGCTACAAATGTGGGAGGAAACTCTTGTAGCACGGTGGCGCAGTGGTTAGCACTATGGTTAGCACTGCTGCCTCACAGTTAGAATAAAGGCTTGGGTTCGATTCCACCTTGGCCTGGGCCTCTCTGCGTGGGTTTCCTCCCACATGTTCAAAGATATGTGGTTAATGTCCAAAATAAATATAAAATAATGCTGTTATCATTATTGTCTAGTGTGCAGTTTACATTTATTTTTTTATTTTCAAATGAGTTAAACAATCAGAGCTTCCTGAAATACTTGAAATCTGAATAACTGTAACAGCACTTTTTCCAATCTGTTGGTTTAATAACATTTAAAAAAAACATTTCAAAATGTAAACATGTTGTTTATAATATACGTCTATTCATTCAAAATTTTAGTAGCAAAGGATTTTTTAATTCAAAGTGTTTCATTTGTTGATAATTTGTTTGTGATTACTTAGCGATTAATTTCGATTAATTAATTACAGACGCTGTAATTAACTTGATTAAAATTTTTAATCGAGTCCCGGCCCTAATTTTAATATCAGTGCGGGGCTGTGGCTGAATCTGTCAGTGTTCTGAGGAGTGCTGTGACGGCTCAAATGGACGAGCTGAACCTGAAACGCTCCTTTGGTCTCATCACAGAGCCGGCCTGCGGTCCACACTTTCATCCAAGTGATGGTTTTTAAATTTTTAATAATTTTTAAACTGCTCTTTTTTCCCTGTTTTTGATGCGACCCTGAACATTTACCCAGAATGCACTTTGTGAGGTTTCCTGCAGAAGTGTGAGAGATGAAGATGAACAGCTTCTTCTTCATTTGCTAATTTTCTGGATTTGTGTGATGGGCGCTCAGGTTTTTGTGTTCACACTGAAGTTTTTTATGAAATAAACTGAAAGTGGCACATCATAAAATTTAAAAACTGTCACAGACACACAGGAGTGAAGCTGAGTGAGTGATTAAACTCATGTATGTGAAGACGATATGACCTAAATTATTTCCTAAAAGTTTACAAACTGAATATAGTCCTGACTTTGAGACTGTAGCAATCAGTGTCCCCACAATCTGCTTGGTCACACACTCACACTTATTTACAGTAATTATGAGGACCCTTCCTAAGCAAATAACCTTGGACCTAAACCCTGAAACATTAACCTAAAATTCCAAACTTAACAATGAATCTAAATCTTAACCCTCCCACAGATCTTTAAGGAAAACAAGTCTCACACTATTAAACCAAAGAAACCTCCGACATCTTCTTTTACCCACTCAACATTCCTGTCACCATCTACAGGACACTTTATCTTCGACAGTTCTGACACAATTTCAGTGACATTCTCACAAGCTGTCCTACATTTTTAAAAACAGAAAGGTGTGAGGAATCATATAACAACAGGTATCTCACCTCAGAATCCGGACTGTGTCCCAGCTTTCTAAATAAAGCCTCTAACAGTTAACTTCAGTTTATAAAACTGCCATACAATCAGAGTCATGAATGTCGACTTTCTTAAATTAAACCTTGGAGAGTTACCTTTCCATACTCTCTCTTTTTAAAACAATCTCCCTCCTTCTTGCTTTGGAAAAACATCGTGATTGAAGACTAGTTTCAGTAACCCTCGGGCCCCGTGTGGGATTTTACTGCTTTTAGCTTTCTCACAGTATTTTAAATGTTCCTTCTTCCTCTTGGCTGCTAACTCAATTCCCATAAAGAATGCAAGCTGCTGTGTCATATTCTTAAAAACAGGTTGACGCTCAAGTTTTAGAGCAGGTTCAAACACCTGTTCAAATCAGAACATGTCAATAAGTGCTCCAAACACATGAGATGAACAGAACTGCAGGGAGCTAGCGTCCTGACATCGACCACATTTGCATTTATAACCCGACGGTTCTGCTGCCTTCACTCATAATTACAGTTTGTGTAGTCGAGCCTGCCTGCAGCGCTGCGGTGGCTTCTGTGCAGCGCTAACACAAATGTTAACCACATTGTGACATTTACAGTCTCATCAATCTGCGCCCCTGCCCCAGGCCTCCATGTACGTAACTCTGGATTCAAACTACAAACTCAGGTCCATGAATCTGACAGCGCGCCCGAGGCTGATTCAGGGCGGTCGAGCGTGCGGCTGATTATAACCAAACACCTTCTTTTCTCTGTGAAATCTCCAGAATAAATCACAGTGATATGATGAAGCCATAATTCCTGCAGGTGATTATCAGATGGTGCACAGACGCTATAAAGGACAGTTGACCTGCTGCTTTGTGAAGTTCGGCACTTTGGCTGCCACCACTTGTGTACGAGTGGAGGGGCCTTCGTGCCCACATGGTGGTGGCCTGTCAATCACAAGTTAGCCCCACCCTAAATCCTGCACTGCTTTCAGGTCTTTTGTGACTCTCAAAAAATGAAGTAAAGAAGAATCCAGTGCTGTGAAAAAGCATCCGCCTTTTTTAGCTTTTTGCATTTTTGTCACACACGTTTCAGATCAAACACATTTTAATAACAAAGAGAATATCAGTAAATACAAAATGATGATTCTTTCATTGAGGGAGAAAGTAACTGCCCATTAAACCTGATACCTGACTGTGTTTTCCTCACTGTGGAGGAACTTTTTTCAGTTCCTTGGAGGGTTGTTTGACTTCAGCCACATTGGAGGGTTTCCCAGCATGAACCTGTCTCAGTCTCAGCCAATCAGAGGTGGAGCTCCTGCTGTGTTTCTGATCATCGTCCTGCTGCGTGACCCGAGTGAGCTTCAGGACACCAACTGATGGGCGGGTGTCCTCCTTCAGGATCTTCTGGTAGAGAGCAGAACTCATGGGTCCATCAAGACCATCACACCTCCACCTCCATGTCTGCCTGTTGCTGTCATGTTCTTTATGAAACTCTGTGTTAGTTTATGCAGATGTAACAGGACTCAAAGCTTCAAGAAAGTTCAGCTTCTGTCTCGCTGGTCCACAGAATATTTTCCCAGAATTCTCTGGGATCATCCATTCGTTTGTGGGCAGAGACGAGCCTTTGTGTTCTTGTTGGTCAGCAGTGGTTTTCTCCTTGCAGCTCTCCCATGGAGGCATTTTTGTCTCTGTCTGAGTGTTGAGGTCATGACCTCTGACCTTTGCTGAGCCAAGTGAGGCCTGCAGTTCTTTAGATGCTGTTCTGGGTTCGTGTGGGACCTCCTGGATGAGTCCTCGATGCTCTGGGAGAAGTTTCCCACTGTTTCTCACCGTAGTTCTCTGGAGTCCCAAAGCCTTAGAAATGTCTCTGTGCGCCTTTCAGACTGGTAGATGTCGCTGACTTTGTTCCTCAGTTGGTTCTTTAGATGTTTGATGATGTGCTGCTTTCTGAGATCTTTCAGCCTCCTTCACTTTGTCACACAGTTTCTATTTGAGGGACTTCTTGATCCAGCAGGTCTTTAGGGATCAGGAGGTCTGGGTCTGGCTAAACTCAGCCCTCCAAAACATGGTTAATCACATTTAATTCATGATTTAAGGGGGGGGGGGGCAGCTACTTTTTCACACAGGCCAGGTATCCTTAATGAGGTCATCATTTAAAAACTGCATTTTGCACGTACTCGGGCTATTTCTGATATTAAAATTAGTTTGATGATTTGAAGTGACAAATGTGCAAAAATGTGCGTCAACACTTTTTCACAGTGCAGATTTTCACTGTGGAAACTCCTCCATGATGTACTCTGGGAAGAATTTGCTCAGAAAGCTCAGGCTTAGCCTCACGTTACCTAGATAAGCCCAAATCCTGCTCCGTAGTGCCGGACTCTGGAAGCCAACGTTTAGAACCAACATACACAATCTGTACGCACCCCAAACTTTCTGCTTTCTATTTCCAGTCAAAGTTACACTGACCAATCACACCTGCGCAGGCGTCACTTGCATGCAGGTAAAAAGGGCAGCTGGATAATGTCTGCTGGCTGGAAGCTCTGAAATGTTGTCGCTGTCCGATGGTTTGCCAACATTAGACTGACTCCAGATATTCCCTGTCGGGATTGTTTTTTCTTTTGGTCAGAGTTCTGATCGGCTGTCTGAAGGTTTCTGTTGGGACTCAAAAGGGTGAAAATCTCATTATTGACTGATGGTCTAACAGAGCTCTGAGGGTTAGGGTTTGGAGGATACAGGACTATACAGACCTGGAGCCAGCATGGATGGACTCCTGTAGGACTAAATACTGCCCACTGCAACAAAGGAACTGAACTCAAGTGTCATAAAATGGCCGACAGCCAGGCTGAGCCGAGCTGCTGTGAAGCTGCGTGTTCAATCATATTTGTTGGATTAATTTGCATATTTATATTTATACTCATTCTTCTTGTTCAGACCGGCCCTGAAATCCCCTCTGGACTTGTTGGAACTGCTCTGTGTTATCAGAGAGCGGAGCGCTTCGGGGGGTGGGGGGGGGGGGGGTGGACATGACTCAGGATTTGTGGGTGTTTTCCTGAAATTTGTCCCGGGACGTTTGGTCTCTGCGTGTCTCACGACTGATTCATCCTAACTGCTCCTGCCATTCGTTTGCTGGCTGTGGTTTTAGTGGTGTTTTGGTACTTTGAAGGATTTTAAGCAAAGATGTTCTCTAACTGGGTCTGAGAATGAAAGCACTGACACATGATCACAGGATAAAAATGACATTTGCTTTGACAGAAATCCTGGTGGCTTGGTTGCAGAGGAGGCATCGACCTGCTGCTGTGTGACACTTTTTAAACCTCGGTCGACAGTTTTAAGCAGAGATTTGACCTGCAGCAAAAAGCGTTCATAAATGGGCCATCACACCCGTACCTGCACATATCCATGCAGAAATGTGAGCTGTAAATCACTGTTCAGGCTTTCTGGCTGCAGGGTTCGGGCGGGTACATGTGACAGCAGATCTTCAGCTGCCACTCACATCCAATCTCTTCATTCCAGAGATCAGATCTCATTTTGCTGTCAGGCAAACACTTGAACTTGCCATGACTGTTTCATGCACCCTCGGCTTCAAGGTTTCAGAGACTGATACCTGAGCACGAGCTCCGTGCACGGCCTGTACACTGCAGACTCAGAGACTCTGCAAAGATCAAATGAAAACAACCAAAAAATAAAGTGCAAATAGACAAATAAGTGATCAAACATGTGTGCGATGCTTAGACTCGCTGCTGTGGTGTAAATTTCCTTAGGTGTGAATGGTTGTGTGTCTGTGCAGGCACACACTGTGGAACATACAACATGACTGTGGAGCTGCGACGTTTCAGGATCAGGATTGCGCTTCAGCTCCAGATTTTATTTGAGATTTAGTTGATTTGGTTTTGTCTCGGATATGAACTGCGTGGTCTTGTCCTGGGACTCTCCCTTTAACACCGACCGAGTCATCGGCGACACGTGTTTCAAATGTCCTGCTGTTCGTGGACTTATGGCAACAGCATTAGTGCGGTTACCGTAATGACAGCATGTTGGCTGTGAAGTGCACATTCTCAGCTTTCAGAAACCATTTTTCTCACAGGACAAACTGTCGGGTAATTACAGTAATGCAGGATTGAGCGGTGATGCTCTCTGTTACACGGTTACACGTTGTTGTCTCGCTTCTTTATTTTGAACTGCTCTGATTAGAGACTCGACCACAGACTTGAACACAAACTTTGTGGTTTTGCTTGAGCTTCTGATTTGGGACACAACGGTTTTGTCTTGGTACTGGACTTGGTACTGACAGGTGACGGACTTCCACTGCTATGCTGATGACACACAGCTGTATGTCCCAGATAATCCACTGATTCAACAACACCTCTCCCACCTTACAAACTGCCCACCTGATCTGGAAGCTGAAAGGTCTTCAGCTGGAGAGAAATGGAAATTAAATGCAGATAAAATAGAAATTCTCATCATTGGTTCAGACAAGCTGCATCCAGGCATCAAGTCCTCCTTCATCAGTTCAAATCAGCTGTCAGATACCAGCGTGATGTTTGAGTCTAATCTCACCTTCACATTTAAAAAGGTCGTCCTGCTACAAACACCTGATGAGGAAATACTGAGTTTTGGTGACAGACTTTCATTCATGCTTTTATTTGTTCTCAGATTATTGTAACGGTCTTTTAACTGATATCAGTCAGAAAGCTTTAAATCAGCTTCAGATGCTTCGAAAGGCATCAGAAAAATGTGTTAAAGAATCAAGAAAAGTGAGCAAATTAATGACCATTAATGACTCTACACTGGCCCACAATTGATTTTAAGATTTCATTTCCTTGTAAAGTGCAAACTTTGGAGTTAGACTGTGCATTAAGGCACCACTGCCTAACCCCCTCCACACACACACACACACACACACACACACACACACACTACAAGCTCGGTGACAAACATGAATCATAATCCCCTCTGATAACGAACTTAATTAAAGCAGAATTTATGGCTGAGCTGTTGGGCTGCGTTCACCTGCACAGGTGTACTTAATAAAGTGCTGAGCGCACAGTTTGCTTGCAGTGATTAACAGAAGCCTTTCAGAGGGCGGCTCCATGATGAGCTTGACTTCACGCTGAGTTTATACAACAATGGTGTTTCTTTGTGACACAGGAGCTGCTCGGATGCTCGTCGCCATGACGAAACAACAAACTGACGCTGAGCCGGGGGCGTTTTCCCACAGCGAGCACCTCAAATGAGACGCTGAGAGGTGACAGATGAGCGCTTAGTGCCGGGGGCAATTCCAGCTGCCGCCACATCACACAGAGAAGTCTTTGTGCTGAGAAACTGCAGCAACATGATATTTGCTTCATGTTATATAATGTTATACCACAAAGGCCAGAGGTGACGGGGACACTGAGGTGCCCACATGTTCTGATTCGTCATCCTTTTCTGATGGGGCACATCACTAAAATAAACTCTTGTCCAGAAACAGATTCCGATGCAGTTGAGCAGATCAAACCGCTCAGCAAGATCAATGCACGAGAAACACTGTGGACACATTAACGCACCACATATAATCTGCATTTTTAAAGTTTTGACTTTTCCTACTTTTAAGTGTATTTTTATATTTGAGCTGTTGGCTTCAAATATCTGCTCTGCTAACATTCATTTAGGCAGAGATCTCAGTTTGGCCCAAATACTGTGTGAGCTTTGTAGCTGCCAGGTTGGCTTTTTGGATCCAGAAGAGACCATACTGGGATGAGGGTGGAGTGCTAGGTTATGGGCTAATGCTAGCTAGCCTGGTTATGAGTCTGTGTGGGAGCATCACTCAGACACAGATAACTGCTAATCAGAAACGTCCAAATTAAACTGGAGCTCCGCCTTCTTGGACGGTCCGTTAGTCCAGTTCAGAGACTAGCTGAGGTGAAGCCTAGCAGGCAGCTAGCAGCTACAGCCGCCTGTGTCGGCATCCACCTGTCAGTCAGAGAGGTCACCCCCACCCCCGTACAGCTGTTATGAAGGAGGAAATTATCCACAGAGCCCAAAACAGTTCCTGTATCAGCTGTAAACAGGTTTATTTAACATGGGAGTCTCTGGGGACGGACTCACTGTTGCCTCTGCTGGACTGCAGAGGAACTGCAGGCAGAGGGTAGGGCAGCCTCCAGCCTGACTCCACAGATGGGGGGATGAGGGAAAGAGAAAAGAGGAGCATAGCGACAGCACAAACAAGGAGAGGAGAAGCTAATAATGCAGCCATCTTTCCTCGCTGTCGGTGCAGCCTGCACACCTTTCAGGGAGCTGCCTGATAGCTTTGGTCAAAACTGCCTCAGCTGACATCATGTTCACAGATAAGCTGGAAACATGAAGCCTGTGGGCTCAGCGTGGAGCTGAAACGCTTCTGCAGAGTCTCCTCTCTGTAACAAAGTCAGAGTAAAGAAGTCAGCACACACAAGAAGCTGCACCGTCCTGCAGTGAAACTCTTTTTCCTCCTCTGGGGGTGTGCCCCACTGGCCCTGCCCCCCTTTTACCTGCAGCTCAGCCCACCTGAGAGGGTTTAAAAGCAGTGAACTGCTCACCCTCTCCTCACTTCTCTTCTCTCCCGCTCCTTCCACCGGAGAAGACAGACCGAAAAGCACCTCCTCTCCTGCTCCATCGCTATGGCTACCACGGTATACTCCCGGAGCTCCATCGGGGGCGGCTTTGGCGGTCTTCAAAGCAGAGGCATGAGCTCGTACAGCGTGACCGGTGGAGGTGGTGGCATCAGGGTCTCCAATGCCGGCAGGACCTTCGCTGCTGGCAGTGGTGGCGGTTTTGGCATGGGCGGGGGAGCCGGTGGGGGGTTCGGTGCAGGTGCAGGATTTGGTGCAGGTGCAGGATTTGGGGGTGGTTTTGGTGGAGGAGCAGGATTTGGGGGTGGTTTTGGTGGAGGAGCAGCGCAGGACGACAGCATCATCGGCAACGAGAAGTTCACCATGCAGAACCTCAACGACCGTCTGGCCAACTACCTCGCCAAGGTGGCGTCGCTGGAAAAGGCCAACGGCGAGCTGGAGCTGAAGATCCGGCAGTTTGCGGAGAAGAAGGCCGGCCCTGCCGCCAGGGACTACAGCGCCTTCTATGTCACCATCGCTGAGCTGCAGGGCAAGGTGAGGAAGCAGGGCAGCATTGGAAATGGTGTCAGGGCTCTTTTTAGCTTCGCTAACAAATTTATAAGTACAATCTAACCTGAGAAATAATTAGATTCATTTATGGAAGGTTAAAGATGCCAATGTTGCATTTCAGCATTCAAGTTATTTGGACATAAATGTTTTTTTAAAAATTAAAAAAATTAGTTGATATTTTTAACTGTACGGAAGGTGAAAATAACCACGAATGCAGTCACTCCCTCCAGTGAACAAAGTTGTTTAGTTGGTTATTTGTCATAAATAATTACATCCTGTAGAAAACGCTACATTTCATTTTACAGTTAAACAAACTCACAAATGCAATAAGAAAGAATTCTGTGTGCACTGTGGAAAAGTTTTTTTCACTGATTAATCAAACAAACACAACTTTGGATGATTTTGAGAATAAGTAGAAAACTCGAGTGAATACAGCAGCTTTTGCCTTCCATAGCGAGTAGCGTCAGTGATGCGGCGTGAGGCTCTCAGTCAGTGGATGGAAATCTCAGGTGAACCACACCAGGTGAAGCAGCCACACCCCAAAGACTGCAGCAAGAAACACCTGCTTTATTAGAGACAGGTGGGCGTGTCATAATGTGAGGAGATCTGATTGGCTGCAGGAAAAGCTTTTTTTTTTTTATTATTTCTTCATGCTCAAGTATTTTGCTCCATTTGAATCAGTAATTTCAGCCTATCAGCACCACGTCCCCCTGAGGAGTTATTGGCATCTTTCATTACTGAATTACATCCTGTTACTCACTGATTAATTACTGATTAATAATTCATTGACATCATTGATTAATTGTGTCTGTGGGGGTTTCAGATCCAGGACGCCATCATCGCCAAAGGCAGCGTCATCCTGAGCATCGACAACGCCCAGCTGGCTCAGGACGACTTCAGAGTGAAGTGAGTCTCTTTCTTCCTCCTGCTGCTGTTTTCATGTCTGAAACCACTGAAACGTCCTCGCTCTGCTTTCGGCAGCCTCAGCCCTGCAGCGCCCCCTGCTGGCTGCTGCTGCAATAACTCAGTCTGACCTTTGAACTTTCTCCAGCCCTGAAAACCCTCCAAATGATCTCCCAACAGCAGGAAGATGCAGATTAGAACGGAGAAATCATTTGTGGATCAGAATCTGAAGATGAATTCAGCAACTTTTTTGTATAAAGTCTAAAATTTACCTCCTAAAAGCCGGTAATTTACCCGTGTTTTATTTCCACGCTCTCCTGTTTTTCCCTGTGAATCCTTAATTAACTGTTCTTAAATGGAAACAGAGCCGAATCAGTTTTGTTAAAGTTCTGCGTCTCGGTTTATCTTCTGACGCTGATCACATTTATTCATTCACAATTGAACAAACTTTTTTTCATGTGGAGTTTCTGTGTTAGTCCCCTCACCGTAAGTCCCATCATTCCAACTCACCTGTGCAGGTACGAGAACGAGCTGGGGATGCGTCAGTCGGTGGAGGCCGATATCGCCGGGCTGAAGGCGGTGCTGGGAGAGGTGAGCGTGGCCAAGACCGACCTGAGCATGCAGATCGACAGCCTGAAGGATGAGCTGGCGTCCATCAAGAAGAACCACGAGGAGGTAACCACACCTTTCTCATGTGCAACGCTCAAACACGCACGTGCTGACGCTGGCATTCCTAAGCTCCGCCTCCCCATCCTGTAGGATCTGGCATCCATGCGGACTCAGATGAGCGGTCAGGTGAACGTGGAGGTGGACGCCGCTCCTCAGCTGGATCTCACCGCGGTCATGGAGGATATCAGAGGGCACTACGAAACCATCGCCGCCAAATCGCTCAAAGAGGCAGAAGGCTGGTTCCAGGCCAAGGTACCAACCCAGGCTCCCGCCATTTAACAGAAACCTGCAGGGGGGGCTCCTCGTTTACGTTACACTTCCTCTTTCAGTCGGAGGTCCTCACCAAGGAGGTGGCAGCCACAGAGATGACGCTGAAGTCATCGACCGTGGAGGTGAAGGAGGTGAAGAGTCAGCTTCAGGCTCTGGAGATCGAGCTCCAGTCTCAGCTCAGCATGGTGAGAGCGTTTACCGATCCTCATCAACCTCACAGTCATCACATTAATGGCACATGATCCGCTGGAAGCACACTCAGCAGATAATAGGCTGCAATAGACACCCCCCAGCACCACCCACCTCTGTCACACTGCATCATCAATCATCATCCATCAATTATGATTTGATATTTTTATGTAAACAATGAACAGATAAAGGATACAGTTACACAGATAAGATATAGTCTGGATGTATTCAGTTTATGCACGCTAACAGCATCCTCTGAAATTCTGTGTGTGTTTAGGGTTTGAGGCTTGTTTTGCATTATTGTATTTGAATTTAAAAGAGAAAAGGACCATGAATTATCCACTTTAATTGTTTCTACCTGAGTACCAAATTTCATCGCGATGGATGAAAAATTCACTGAGGTATGAATTTTAAAATTTCAGTGACGGTGACCTTTGACCTTGACAATGAACTCATATGTTTTTGGGTCCCTGTGGAAACTTTCATTGCAATGCATTGATAATTTTCCGGTTAACCTGCTGTCCAACAGTAGTCCAGGTAGAGGGTCCGTCTCTGATCTGCTCGTGTTTTTGCAGAAAATGTCTCTTGAAGGCCAACTCGCCGAGGTTCAGAGCCGCTACGCCATGCAGATGGAAGGATTCCAGATGAGGGTGAGCAGCGCTCTGACAGGCTCGTATCTGAACGCCTGTCAGCTCTGTCACTCACACTGAATTTACCTGTGCAGGTGGGCGGTCTGGAGGAGCAGCTCGTGCAGCTCAGAGCAGACCTGGAGAGACAGGGGCAGGAGTACCAGATGCTGCTGGACATCAAGACCAGACTGGAGATGGAGATCGCAGAGTACAGGAGGCTGCTGGACGGAGAGGGACTCAAGTAAGAAGAGCCTTCTTCCTGTTAACAGGGAGTTCTTCCTTCCCACCATCGCCAAGTGCTGCTCGTCTGATTCTTGTCTTTTTCTTACGCTATGAAGCTCACTGAGGTGACTGGAGTGGCACTATATAAACAAACTGCCCCTGAGAGCATTAGCTACATTTGTCATCAACAGTTTGCATACCTTCAAAATTACATTTTGTAATTACCCTCTACAAAATGTAACTAAAGCGTCTCACCACTGGGGGCAGCATCTCACCACAAAGTTTTATAATGGGTGCACCGTTTCATCTGAGAACCACCCGTTTACAGTTTGGCACCAGCACCAAACGAGCTAATCAATCACACACAGTGTGGAAAAACAAGCTAACACATACATCAAATAGATAGATTGTGCGCATTAGCAGCCGTTACCTTAGCAGGCTGAAAGAAAGCCACTCTGATGGCGTTGCTTCCTTTGCTGCCATTTTTCTCAGCATGGTTTCCTTCTGGAAGTTGGTGCTCGAGATGCAAACGGGTGCTTTAGCCATCACTCACCATCCCGTTCATATTAATATTTCTCCTCCTGACGTGCAGGACTCAGGATGCCACCCTGACTCTTTGTTCCACCGTGTGGTACAAACTAGTATTACATGAAAGTACGGCACGGCCCTAGCCCAACTTTGGTAGCGCTCTCATAATCAGTGTTGAACCCATTTCACACTCAGGAATCACCTTTAAAACATACATGAACAAGTTCTTCCTTTCAGACGAGCATCTCTGACCACCTTTGTCACATTGCTCCCACAGATCTTCCGGCTCCTCCGGCTCCTCCTCCAGTACCTCTACCACCACAACGAAATCGGTTACGGTTAAGGTCGTGGAGGAATCCACCTGAGACCGATCAGGTGTCTGTCTGCCCGGGGCGGGAGTCAAATCTCAACCTTTCTTCCCCTTCCTGCATGCTGGATGAGGGCACGCTTCTCACTTTCTTCACTGCACATCCACTTCCTGCTTCAGAGGGAACCACAGCCAGTGTAAAGCTGGAGGGTTGGTGAGGGGAAACGTTTTTTTGGTCCATGCTGGAGAAACTTTACTGGTGTACCTGCACGTCTTCTGTGTGCAGTTTCAAGAAATAAAACTCAAACCCCAAAAATCAAGTGTCTGAAGTTACTGTCTTAAAGCCTGCTGAGTTACAGAAACCCTTTTCCAATAAAATCAACTATTAGCATTAAAATATGTTTTTGCTGCCACATCAGCAACTCAAAGTCAAAACACTGACAGGTAACTTCGCTTAATGTATTTCTTTAATAAATAAATGACAATCTGAGTTTTACCAAGCAGCAAGAGAAAATAAAAGGTCCCAAAGCACGGGGGAATGATGGCTCTGACAACAGGAGGCCGAGCTGAAGATGTTCAGATGTTCACTGGGACTGAGCAGGATTAGAGTTCATCAGAGGCAGAGATGAGGGAGGGTGGCGATACTGAAGATGGAGCTGCAGGCAGGAGAAGACCGCCGAGGAGGTTCATGGTTGCTGGGATAGATTCAGATGGAGGCAGAAGATCCAAAGCCCTCAAAGAACAGTGGCCAGTTAAAAAGCCAGTGTCAACAACGTGGGGGAGGAAATGTCAGAGGTGAGGCCTCTGTAAGGCATGAAGAACATTTCTACTGCTGCTGTCCTTGATAACTCTCAGTAGACCTCCAGATAGAAGTGCTGCAATCACCACAGCAGCCTCTAGAGGGCACCTCAGGGTGAGATTACACTCGTGCAATGTTGACGCTCCAGCATGCACTGATTACTCAACATCATGCACACTTAAAACTACAGACGACCTTCAAACCTGCAATGGTTCAAAAAGCAGGTTCACGTTTGACTGCAAAGCAACACCACCTGATGCTGAAACCAGCTGCAGTTCCTCTGCCGTCCAGCAGAGGCGCCACAGTGAGTCCGTCCCCACAGACTCCCATGTTAAAACTTAGACATGTTTACAGCCTGATAGAGAAACTGCTTCCATCTCTGGATAATTGCCTCCTCCGTAACAGCTGCACGGGGAGGAGGTTTCTGTAACTCACCTGGTTAAGGCGTACTTAAAGAAGGAAAACAAGGCTCAACAGAGCTGTGCCACAACAGAAACAGAAGTCGTGTCATTAGTTTCTTTATTAACTTTCTTCCAGAACATGATGTTGAATCTCCACCTACCTGCTGCCATTTTTAGTTTTATTACATTTTATTTTGTAGGAATGACATAATCAATAGATTTGTACACAGTGAGCGATCTGGACGGGGGGTTTGGGTGGAGGGGGGAGGTTGAGCTCCTTTGTGCTGATGATGAGTTTTGGTCCTCTGGAGCCCAACGATGCTAAAAACCAAGTTTAACAAATAGAAATAAAAAACTGTCACATGATTATCATCAGCAACAAAAAGACACCTGCCATGTCCCGATCAATCAATACTGCTCAATAAAAACGTGGAAATGATCAAAGAGATTAACAGTACATCAACATCCTGTGAGTACCCACACCTGCAAGTGAAATACTAGTAAACTGGCAGGAAGTACTCTCACCTGAGTTTAAGTACTTTAACTGCCCACAAAAATAAAGGACGAACCTGAGGAGGCCGGACCCCGTTTCCCGAGAACCAGCGAACGTTTAAAACGGAAAAATACCCAGTGATGATTAAACGTCCCGTTCGGTCTCTCTACGCCATGAAAACTGTAACGAGTTGTTCCAGGGTTAAAGGGCTGACGAATACTGTGGGGCTTTATTTGGCTCGACCTCATGACCGGTACACCTGACATCATCTCCGATGCAAAACCAGACTGTCTTCAACAAGACCGCCCTGAAGAAACTGATGAGAAAACCAACACTAGAAAAACAGCTGGGTGGGTGGGGGGTTCTTCAACGACCACGCCGTTAACAGTCACACCTGATTCCTGCCTTTAACACCGAGCGCATCAGATCAAACGTATTTTGAATTACCAGAATTACGCGACCGTCCGTCCTGTTGGAAATATTCAAACGGTTTCTGAAAGCTGAGAAATGGCACTTCACACCCAACACGGGGTTACTACGGTAACTGTTGCTGGAAGTCCACGAACGGCGCGATAGTTGAAATACGTTTTGCCAAAGTATGCTCTGTATTAAAGGTTTTAAGTTACTGAAGACGGCACAAACCGAGGAGCGTGAAGACATCAGACCAGAAAAGCCATCTAGGGAAAAAATTACCACACCCTCTACTCACAGGGCTTCCACCCAAAAGTGTCCAAAAAGTACCACCGCCTCCATTTTTATTATGGACGATGCATCAAGCTGCACAACACAGAAGGGGAGGTCAGGAAATGGCACCAGTCCGTTTCAAAATAAAAGCCCCATGCAGACCACACACACTGAACTGTCTGTGGAGGAACCAGCTCGTGTTTAGCTTTTCCCTTCAATATCGACTCTGCAACACCAAAAAGTTATGGAGCCGGGAAATGGAGGAAATAAACTAAAACAGGAGACCTGCCGGCCTCCAGAGCACCGTCGTCCGAGATCCTACGTGCACAATCTGTGATTTATTCAAATGGAAAAAGATTCCATTGTCAATGATGTCCGTGTTACAGCGACAGCACCAATCAAGGGGATTTTTAGCTTTTATCAACTGAATGCAACGATGCATTAAATTAATATCATTGCATCTCCAAAGGCAGAGTTTCATGTCGCACCTCCACATGCACACACCTGCAACATAGACGTGTCTGGGCGTGCACGCAAGCTCATGGCCGGACCTCTGAACGCTATGGTGTGGTGTTTGTGTGTAGCACCTACACACACAGAATTCTAAATCAGTGTAATGGGACCGTATCTGCAGAGAGGTTCTCTGTTTTTGTCCCCACAGAGCGTTTCTGCCAGGAAAAACTCTGCAGGGAGGGGACGGCGAGGGGGGGGGGCAGCGGACTCCAGATAACTCAGAAGACTAACAGGACGAATCACAGGTGTAAGTTAAGTTAAAGCTAGGTATTCAGCCACTAATGTTTGCTGATTTTGGTTGGATGACATCAGTGGGTCCTGTGCCAACATGCAAACATACTGTGTGTGTGTGTGTGTACGTGCGCTTTTCTTTTGTTGTGCGTGCTTGGACCACACACACGTTATGGCGGGCAGGATAGAGCTGCCATAAGGTAGGCGATGCCACGGGGCAGATGGACCACAAAGTACATCGCCCGACACTAGTGGGAGGAGAACTGGACCGTGGAGTGGAAGTTTTTCCCGCGTTCCTTTAGAGCGTACCGCGGCGTCTGCGGGTTTCAGTGAACAGGGTCACGGCCTGTCAGGAGCTGCTGGTCTGATTCAGTAAAAAACAGGAAATACAAAAATGAAGTACTCAAACTGTTGGTCTCTGAAGTATTTGTGCTTGTTAAGTTCTCCAAAAATAAGTCCTGGTACTCTACAGTCAGTCCAGTTTAAAGATTATCTACAGCCCCACCCACCCACCTGCCGCCCCACCCAGACACACAGTATATAACGTGTACGCACACACAGACACTTGCATAAGAGCAAATGCGTCAGTCCGCCCTGCCCACAGATAAAATGCAAAAAGAGCACAAAAGGTATGAAAATGTAAGAAAAACTCATAAGGAAAAGCTTTATATATCGTATTTATAAAAAAGAGGAATAATACTTTGTTTTTCCGGAGGTTAAAGGGTTTGCAGTTAGCTACTGTCACTGCCCACGGCACTGCTGCCGCCGTCGCTGCTGGTGCTCGCCGTGTCCGCTCGCTCTCGTTTGTGGATCTGCTCGTGTGCTTTAAGGTGGCCCGACTGGCTGAAAGTCTTCCCGCACTGGGGGCAGGCGTACGGCCGCTCGCCCGTGTGGATCTGCTGGTGCGCCTTCAGGTGGCCGAGGCGGCCGAAGCTCTTGCCGCACTGCGTGCAGCCGAAGGGCCGCTCGCCCGTGTGGATCTTCTCGTGGGTTTTTAAGACGCCCGAGTTGCTGAAAGTCTTTCCGCACTGCGAGCAGGTGAAGGGCTTCTCGCCGGTGTGGATCTGGACGTGGTTGCGGTAGCTCGTCTCCTTGGTGAAGCTCTTGCCGCAGTGCTGGCAGCAGTACGGCCGCTCGCCCGTGTGGCTCAGGTGGTGCGCCTTCAGCTCCTTCGACTGGCTGAAGCTCTTCCCGCAGGTGGTGCAGATGAACGGACGCTCGCCGGTGTGCAGCCTCTGGTGCGAGCGCAGGTCGTCGGCCTTGGTGAAGCCTTTGGGGCAGTGGGCGCACACGTACGGCTTCTGGCCCGTGTGGATGAGCTGATGCCGTTTGAGGTTGCCCGCCTGGCCGAAACTCTTGCCGCACTGCGAGCAGGTGTACGGCCGCTCGCCCGTGTGTATGCGCTGGTGCGTTTTCAGGTTCCCCAGCGTGCTGAAGTTTTTCCCGCACTGCGTGCAGGAGAACGGTTTTTCACCCTGCATGTTGCGAGGTTTCCTCACTGTCGGGCTCTGCGTTTTAGTCGTGATCACCAGACTCCCTCCCGCCTGTCCTGCCATTGCTGCCTCCGCGGAGGTCTTCCCATCCTGGGCGGGCTGTAGCTCGTACAGCGCCCCCCCTCCGAACTCGGCGTCCAGTTTGCCGATGCCGTCCATGAGCAGGGTGTCGGGGCGGAGCTTGTTGAGCTCTGTGCGCAGCTCGGCCATGTGGATGGACTCAAGGCCGTTGTGCTGCAGGTGGGTGGACATGGAGTCGGGGTACTCGGTCTTGAGGGCGGTGAGCTCAGTTGTGTAGTAACACTGCAGGTCCACGTGGTGGTCCGACTTAATGTAGTCCAGAGTGTCAGTGACCTGCAACAAGAACAAAAATCTCTGATCAAAGCACTACTTCAGAGTCAGAGCTGCAATTCAACATCAGCCATGTTTACACTTCCAGCCTGCTCTGAGTGGGAGAAGGAAGACCTGCTGAAGGAAGCCGCGCAGCAGCGTCACATTTACACCGGAATTTAAAGGCCTTCAGCTGCTGAAGGAGCACTTCACATTGTCCTGCTCGGTCACCACGCAGCAGAAACACGAGTCTGTACCAAGTGCATTGGCCTGAATGGATTACACAGTAATCTACAGGATAAAACAGATTACAAAGATTACAAAGGAGGATCACTGTGAGAACTGAGCAGTCTTAAACTAATGTGAACGGGGATTCAATCAAACTACTCCTGTGTATTAAAGTCCGGACTGGATGGTGTTTCTGTCAGTATTTCATGTTTGTACGGACCTACAGGAGCTTTTATGACACCCCACTCTAAATTCACACCCCTCTGCAGCTCTTCTGGGAAGGCTTTCTACCAGATTTCAGCGTCTGTGGGACGACCGTCCATCCAGAAGAGCATTTGTGAGGTCAGAGAGACCCTGGCTCTCAGCCTCTGCTCATCCTCGGGCTGCGGGGCCTCTGACTTCTTTGTGCCCTTCACGCTGGAACAGAAAACAGCTGAATTCAAAGATTCAGAAGTGCATTTGTCCACTGTGCGTTAGGGCTGCAACGATTATTCGACATTGTCGACAATAAAAATAAAGTTGACGACAAATTTAATTGTCGATTATAGACGTTTTTTTATTATTGGTGATTTTTTTTTTTTTACGGAGTGAGACGTCTTCCCGTCCGCCTATCTCTGGCGAGCGCAATAGCATTCAGCGGCGTGTTAAGTCATGGCGGCTAATTGAAAAAGAACACGGCGTGCTAGACGATCCTAGGTTTGGGACAGTTTCA